>JAGGAW010000019.1:0-44097 GCA_017657375.1 Termitomyces sp. T27 | reverse complement strand
TCATGACATCTGGATATATGTTCTGTCGCATCCGCGGCATGCCTTCTAGTGGGAATAACGGGAACTGGATCGCTGCTGGTTTCCAGAACCAGTTTGGGCAAGAAGTCAATGTTGTCGCCAGCATGTGTTCGTCCCATTGCCCGCCTGTTTGACCTTGCTCTAATTTATGATCTCTCAGATGGTCTTTTGTCTCTCTCTTTCCTCATGCTTGTTATGGTTGTGCCCTACCAAACATCACCCTCTCGCCAAAGGGTCCAAGTGTACCTCTGGACAGGAGTTTTCGTTGTTGTTTACTCTGTCCTGGTATCTCTTTTCAAAGTCAAAAACCGAGGTTCGTTGTCACGAAATGTCCTGCACCATGTATACTGACAAGAAAGTAGCTTATCCTTTCAAACTGTTCCTGTAATAGAACTTATGTATATCTACTGTGACTCTGTCAATTCACGGAGAAAACTAACTATATCAACATCAATTAACCCTCACATGCAAATCATTGGAACAAAACATGGTAAATGTGAGTTGAAATAATGCAACTATCTATTACTATTATGTAGTGCTTTCTTGTTGGAATACGTCGACATAACGGCTGCGAATGTTTCTCTTAGATGCTTGGGATTTCGGGCGGCCAGGCGGTGGGCCTGAAGGTGCCAATCTCGTCCCGGTGGGTGTGCTGGGCGCAGATTCCGGCGTGGGAACCAAATTCGACCGCACACGTGTCGTGGTCCTGCTTGGAGGTGATGTGGTGATCTCAGTAGCCGACGTCGAGCGATTCACAGGAGGCCGAGACTCAGAGGGACCAAGTGGACGTGGACCAGTCATTGCAGGAGATGCAGTCTGGGCTCGGGATGGTGGAGGTGGAGGAGTTGCCGTTTTCTCTGTCTCAGCATCACCAACCTAGAGACAATAGTCATTACAAGTCCTTCATGGTAGCGGGAAGGATACAAACCTTATTTACCCATCGCTTCAATTCTTTGTCGTAGTAAAAGGTTGATTCTTCTCCAAGGCTGGCTTTAACTGGTCCGGGTGCGTCACTCTTCTTCCACCATCTGCTGAACCAGCCAGGGGTGGGCGGAGGTTTGTTTTCTAGAATAAGGGCATTCAGCTTTCCCCCCCGGATTATTAAAGATGCAATTACCTTCCGTAGGCGGTGGTGCGGCCTTAGCAGGCTCTGTATTAGCAGACGGTGTTATCTCACTACCATCATTTGACGGCTCCCTCTTCGCCTCTCGCTGGGCCTTGATGGAGGAGTTCCCAAAGCCCAGATCCTCGTCCTCTTCGTATGAATTGGTCGAACTCTGAATCGAAGTCTGGGACGATGACGTTTGTGGCGCGATTGAGTAATTATCCATGAGCGAGATAAAACCATCAGACGACTGAGAAGCAAGTATAGCACCTTCATCGACACGCATAAAGGTTGAAGCAGTTGGCGTAGCGGTAGCAGGACCTTCAGCATAAGGAGTACCAGCCCACCACGCTGCTTCTTGCACGGTACCTTCATCTTCTTCAGGAACGAGGGACGGTCGCGTCGTAACAAGATCATCACCAGGGTTGTAGCCGTGAGAGGACCTTTGGCCGCCAAGAGCTTGGCCAAATGAAGCGAAGGAAGTCGTCGATGCATTGGCCGATGCAACACGGGGCGCTGGTAGCATAGTTCTTGGCCTGGTATAATCCATGGCCGAAGAAGCACGATCAATTTGAGGATTCGCACGAGGAGCGGGATTTGTCATGGCCGACCCACTCCTGGCTGGGGGTAGTACATTGGAGTTCGTCACAGAGGGTTGAGGAGAAGATCTCGCGGAAGATGTGGTTGATGAAATTGTGCTGTAATGAGAGAAAGGACCAACAAATCCACCTTCATCGGGCTTATTCATATCCTCTTCCGGCGTATTGTCTAGATCTGTATCACCGGTGACAAGTTTAGTGAACCTTCCTTCAAGCCAGCCACCAATGGAATCGAGACTAGGTTTGCCCAGCTTAGTACCAGTCCAGAAGGATTTGTCGATATGAGTAACGCCAGAGATTCGGTCGCTCAAGCCTTTCAACTGCTCCAGGAAGACTGGCGTAGCGTAGGGTGAGCCGCGGCCAATTGCTGTAGTAATAGCATCACAATACCTATTACACAAATAAGATAGAATGTAGTGGGATTCATTGATGTACTCACTTATGAGCCTGCTGGAGATCACCCATTTCAGCCAGAGCGATAGCTCGAATGAAACGGTATGCTTGCAAGTGCGCGATACCTGAAAACGGTTCCTGCCCTTTCGCGGGGGTTACCAGTGACATTGCAAATTCCACAATTTCCGAGAAAATTATAGGATCTAGATCCTTTGCAAAGTTCGGCCATGTTTGAGGACTGCGAGAACCGACAAGAGTAATCCGGGCAGAAGGGTGGCCCAATCCTCCTAAAGGTGACGTTTGAGGTGCCAACAAGTGACTGTCAAAATTGACTCAATAGTTTGAAACACCGAAGGGATGAGAACAATTACCAAACATGAGCCGCCTCAACTAACTGGTTTGCAGCGAGCTGATCTCCAAGAGCCGTCAGTGCAGCAGAGTTTTCCGGTGTAATAGGATTTGACAGCATCATGGCTGCTGTTTCTGTCCACTTAGTAAGAGCCTGTGGAGGAAGGCTGGGTCCTTGTGCTGGTACAGCAGAGAAATTTGGCGTCCTGGGCGTAAGTTGGGGTGCAATTGGTGCAACAGGTTTCCCTGTAGCCCGAGCAAGGAGATTCTGTGGGGCAAGTTCTTGGACTACGAAGGATCAGCTAGAGGATTTCTCGAAATGAGATTCACGACATACCTGCAGCAGCGCCTTGACCAGAGAACAAGCTATAAGCCACTCGAAGGCTTCCTCTCCCAGACGATGCAGAACTATCATTCACAAGTTCAGTCCTAAGGAACTCCTGAACAACTTCTTTCCAAGCTTCTTTATCGATGCTGCTGGCAATGACCATTGCGTGACCCCAGAGTTTTTCGTCCAAGGCTAAATGGTAAGCCTGTCTGCGCTCTCCACGCAAGAGAAAATCTTGGATTTTGTCCAAGGTCGAGGGTCGAACAGATGTGACGGAAATAGGAGTTTCTTGTGGTTCACCTGAAAATCCTGGGAGAGGAGTATCGGCAATGGACACAAAGCCATTCGACCCAAAAGTGCCTTCTAGACGAGGTACAAGCGCCAGGCGGACGGCTGTGTCGAGCTCGGGACTGCGATATTCATGTCAGTGCAAAGAACCTGAATTGGATGATTTACATACGTTCCTGTAAGACGACCATCATGCTCCACCATCAGTTGCAATAACTTGACAAGCACAAGTTTTCCCTCCGCCTGCTGATTTTCAATAGTTTCGGGCTTGAGATAACGAAGTCCAAGAGCAAGTTCATCTATTCTTTGGGCCAAGTACTTTGTCACTTTACTCTTCTTTGCCTTTATCTGAGAACTGACGCCGGTGCGCACAAGAGATGTTGAAGTTCCAGATTCACCGAACAGAGGGCCTGGAAACGAAGCTGTGGACGTGTCCAGGGCCGACTCAGGAATGAGCTTCTTCAGAACGCGAATTTGAACCCCTGTCGAGTTGCGGGCAGCCAAGGCGACATCGAAACCAGTGCTCAACGAATCTGCACCATGGAAGCATGTGACAACTTTTCCTCCAAAACCGAATGAAAAGACTGGTACGCGGCGAGCCGAAGTACGTCCCAAAGGATCGTTGGCACCCAAAAGCGATGGAGAAGGTGCATAAGCCGTTTGAAATGTTTTAACAGAGAGCTCTTGAACGCCTGTGTTTTCGATCATTTTGGAAGGATAATGATTTGCTTCCTGGGCCGTTGGGTGATTGTACCTTAAATGATCGGCATCACTGGTAGCACGTCTGCCTTGTGAGGGCGGTGCATACGGGTCTTCTGTACTTGTAGAAGCCGATGACAGCATAGAGCCATTTGACATGGAACGACTTCTTGATTCCGGCTTCGCAGGTACATATGGGTGAACGGAGATTTTAGCAGCATGCGGAGCTCCATTCACAGCCCGTACAGCGTAAGAATTGGGAGAACTGGTTTGCTCTCCGCTGTACGTCCTAGTATATGTCTTCGGTGCGTATGGATCCGTAACTCCGCTTACATGTCCATTCAACGGGTTGGCAGGTGAACTAACTCTCTCGCCTCCAATGACTGCTTTGGCTAAATACGGGCTCGTGGCTCCGAGAGACGGGCTCTGAATTCCGTCATGATTGCCATATTGCGTAGGAGGAGAGCTACCTAGTTGTGAGTTGTATGTCTGCACTGGAGAATGAGAAGTTGGATTGAGCGTAGATTTCCGTGGAGGAGCATAAGGATCAGAATTCAGAACTTTTTCCTTGAGCGGTTCAAAAGACGCTGGTGACGCAGTTCTTTTCGACCCCAGGAGGTTGGGCTCGGCAAAAGGACTTGAACGACCTGGTTTATGGCTCACAATTGGGGATGGAGGGAGCGTATAATGGCGCGGGCTGTCTGAACGCAGTGAGGTTTCCAAAGAATTGGAGTATCCAAGGGCAGAAGAACAATCGACAAGCGATACTGGAGGTGGCTGGGGAGTCACAGGTTCATCCGAAAGAACGGAAGCATTATTCAAGCCATCGGCGACATTAGAATCGAACGCTTCAGGGTCTACATTCTGGGGTGAAGAACCAATCTCAACGACTTCTTGCGCACCGTCAACAGGTGGTGCCATGTTGACGCCACTGGAAACCTGATCCCAGGAAGAGTTACTTCGACCCATATTTTCCGGGTCCTCCGTCATATCTGCATCGGCAGAACCTTCAATAGGCTCACTCTGTGCTCCATATATTCTATCTGAGTTGTACTGGGGTTGCCCAGGTAGGGCGGGACTGCGTGGATGAAGTGGCTGTGCATGGGATGAGAGTTGCGACTGAGAAGAAAGAGGATGTCGTTGAGAAGGAGGCGGAGTACCCTGCGGGAGAGGCGGAGGTGGAGGGCGTTGAGGCGGGGGAGGAGTATCCTGAGGGAGGGGAGGAGGAAGGCGCTGGGGAGGAGGCGGCGTTGCTTGTGGTAAGGGAGGAGGGGGAAGTCGTTGGGGCGGGAGATGAGATGACGGAGGTAGTGTTTGCTGTGTTAGATATGGCGCGGTTTGTGACGAGGGCAACCCATAAGCTGGCATCGGAGGGGACTTAGTCTCGTATGCATTGTACCCATAAGTATTTTGAGCAGATACTGCGCGAGCGGTCTTCCGATTCTTAGTCGTCGTGGGGAATGGTGGATCGTACGCATTCGAGACTTTCGGCCGTGTGATTGTGGTTTTGGCGACCGATGCGGCTGATGGAACTGGAACAGAAGTCGGCTTGGAGGGAAAATGGTGCTCGGTCTGCGACGGAGGCGCTAACGTCGTTTGACTACCGCCCGGAGTATATTGGGAGCTATACGTCTGCGAAGCAGCAGAAGGAGAAGTATATGGGCTGTATGCTGACGATACAGGTACCGTTGGTTGAAGAGGAACATAGCTGTTCACCGGTTGGACTGGGGGATACGGGTCATATGAGTGCGTCGTCGTCGCTAGAGCTGGCGAGCTATAGGTAGTGGTCGTTGGAGCGTAGGGATCATAGGGACCACTAGCGGGAGCCTGCTGGGACTGCTGTGGTTGAACAGCAGATGAATAAGGATCATGGGTCGCTAGAATATGCGTTAGTTAACATATGAATTAGAATCCAAAGGAGAGGCAAGTACGAGCGGAATAGTTCTGCTGCGACGTGTATGTATGCCCTTGCTCCTGCTGTCCATACCACCCACCCTGGCTCGTGTCACTAGTGTTGAAGGCCGTGTACGACCTATCCGACGGATAGGCAGAAGTTGTTTGGGGCTGGGTATAATCCTGCGACGTATCCGGCACGTCGTTGCCTGAGGCAGCGGCGTGGTTGTCCTGCGGGCTGTTAAAGAAGTCGACACTGTTGGACGCGGCGTCGGCATTGAACAGGCTGTCATTGCCATCTTCTAATGGCGCAGCCTCCCCGAGTGATGCAAAGGGGTCCGAGCCTGGCTCTGAAGAGCCAAAAAGCGAGGCTGCAGCCTCGACGCCGTTCATTTAATGCTGCTAGGTATGGTTTATATCGTCCACGACGGCGAGCGACGGCGAACGAACCGCGAAGAAAGGCTCCGCTATTTGGCCAACTTTGCGTTGAGACACGTCACTTTCGGCAACCAATGTGCAAAACTGCAGAGCACGGTGTTAGAAAAATAACAATTATGAACTACGATATAACTACGATATACGTGTGGCAGAAATATGAATCTACTGGTATCGAACCATTATATGGTAAGTGTACGTAGGTAGTTCCTAGCAACAAGAAAAAATCCGTTACATAAACTATGCACGATAAAAACAATGAAAATATATACAGGAAAGCATTGTGAGTGAGGTATATAATATGACTATAAAGTTCAGATTGCTTATGCGTAACGATGCGATGATGAGTAATTTGCCAGATTATAGAACTTTGCGTTATTAAATACCAACGTTGTAGAAATGTGGAATGTAGATGCGTGTTCGTTCAAAAGTCTAAAAGAATGTCGGGTGTGGTCGAGTTGAAGCGGCAGGGAGTGATCGCGAAAATCAAGTTTTTACAGTTGGGGCGTGCTTCTCAATGAGCCGTTCGACTAAAACGGTCCATTTATTTCCTGTCTGTAAAAGTCGGAGCAAAGAAAGACGTACTAGCGGTGAGGTGCTTTGTGTACATGCCAGAGTGTCTGCGCATACTTTGCACTTGAAGCATGACCTTGTTAAAGAGCATCTCCTTTTGATCGCTGGCTGCTATGATCATGGCGCGCTGAAGAACATAGTCTTCGTGTCCCAAAGATCAGACACAAAATATACAAGTTTGTAAGATATGAAAAACGTACTGGCATATTGATCCTTTATCATACCAGTAATCGGCGTGACACCGTCTGGTTTTGTGACGAGGATTTCGTCGATGAGCCTTCGGCGTGTTTCCAGATCTGCGCACATTAACGCCTTCTCACAGACGTTCGAAGCAAACTTATGCCTTGCCAATGTCAAAATTTGCCCATGTAGCTTGGAAATAACTAGTATCCTGTCATGTGCTCTTCCATGCTCCAAAACATATTGCATGACATAGTTCTAGAAACGCATGAGAACCTGTGAAACGAAATAGAAATTCTCACTGTACAGACCCCAAATTGATCCTGCATCAAGCTAATCGCGTACTTATGTAACTCATCCATAAGAGGTCTCGTGGTCTCCTCAGGGAGATGCTCAAGGCACCTTTGGAGTACCCGACAACCATAAGGATGAGTGGCGAGATCGTAAACATTCCCTCGGAAAATTTGAATGAAGCCTAGGTTATCGGGCGAAACCCGTTCAACAAGCTTCTGAATTACCTGATACAGAATCTATAAGAGACACTCCACTCGTGGTTAGGAACAGAATTTACATGATTACCGTTGGGATCCTTCACGCATTTCAAGATGTGTGGCTCGAGCTCCTTGACAAATACAGCCTGTTGTTCGGGGAGAACGAATTCGATGGCCTATTGAGAGGGATGAGGGAAGTTTCATACTATGGAGAAAGAGGTGAATTGTCACCTTCTGGACAACGCGACATCCATACATCTGCTGCGAAAGTCCATGTATCTGCCCCTCCATGGTTTGCGCGAGACGAATTTTTTGCACCTGCGTTCCATGCTCAAAGAATTTTTGTATAACCTATATAGATCACACATGAGTGTTAAGTTGCGAGAATAACAAGAAAGCTTCGAGTATATACATAGTTGCCAAAAACGTCCACCATCAGGGGAAATGCATTGGCCGGCACAATCTCGTCGAAAATTGTTTGCCTTTCCTCGGACGTCGCGCTTTCCAGTTTTTGCTGTATGAACCTTGACCCATGTTGATCCCCGCTAAACTCGACAGCGTGCCCGAAAATGTCCTGCAAGGTCAATATATTAGCAATCAGGCACCCAACTTTAAAATTCTGACATCCGTCACGAAGGAAAACGAACCCTGAGTTCCCATTTGCGCGTCTTGTTAGCCCGAAACTCTTCCAGAAGGGGACTACGCAGAGCAGCTACGGGGTCAGGATTGGACTGCCCAGGCCACCGCCGCCCTCCTCGTATATTATTCGGTAGGAAGATAGGTGGAAGGGGCACCGAAACCGGCGGTCTAAAATATTGAGTGTAATCGGGATAAGAATGTCGATGCGGCGACAGAACCGACGATCGAATAGAGCTGTACATAAAATTTGTCCTGGCCTGATGAATATTCGCAGCGTACTGAAAGGAAAGTTTCATCAGGAAAGTCCGTCGGAGTAAAGAAATTTCTACCTGTATATCTCGCTTCTTGTCCTGCATTGTCCCTGATAGCTGGGGCGGAAGATGCAGCTGTGAGTACATGGCATTCTGGGAAAGGGGCAAGTAGTACTGTGGAGGTAGTTGAGATGTGTCATAGTAGTACAACTGCCGATATATGTCGAGGACAGGAACGCCACTGGGATTCACCTGCGATGTTGGCGTAGGATTGACATACAACGCCGAAGGCGTCGCAGAGTTTATCGTTGGAGGCGAGCCATAAACAGGGTCAGGATGGCCATAGCCATACTGAAAGTCATGCCCATGGTATGCATTGTAATCCGGAGGCGGGACATAGCTATACGGGCGGGGCAAGGGAGGAACACGAGGGCTCATTTGGGGGACGGGTAACGTCTGATGATTCGAGTATTTGTCTTCAGCAGGCATGTCACGCGAAGACAGAGGTAAGTCGTCATTCACGCCGGAGGAAATTTGGAGTGTGTTGTAGTGACTGACTGAGCTGCTTGTATTTGTGCTCTGAGAGCCGGAGTACCCAGGAACGGGAAGCGTTGACCTCGTGGGCGAAGGTGCAGATGGAAACCGAGGTCCTTGGTCCTTCCCGAGCCCAGTGTCGAATCGCTGAGGAGAATATTGTCCGCTTGTCGGACCACCAGACAAGTCCTCCTACATACTCGTGTCAAAAATAAATGACCAAAACACCTAATCGAAGGACTCGCCGTTCTCGATGCTGTGAACGTGGCTTGAGTAACGGTGACCTGCCTGTCGAGAGCGCGTACATGATGCAAAGCGTTAGCCTCCTATACCAAATTTAGATCAAGAAAACCACGGCTAACGCGTTAATTCGAACCTTCTGAATTTGTGGGTCTGTGGCGTCATCCCACTTGCCACTCGTTGACCGCGACGTTGAGTTGTAAGAGACATGGAAGCCCGTGTCGAATTCAATACCGCTTGCAACGGAGGACGCGGACGCGTTTCTTGTCGGTGGATTTGAAGACCAACTCTAAAGTAAGAAGTTTGAGCCTATAAAACACGATGAAAGCCGTCAAGCACGGACCGTCATAGGTGTCCAATCACTCGCGAAGGAGTTTACACCTAGATTGCCATACATGCGAAGAGTACTCTGTGAAAGGAGGTGAGGAGATCATGGACAAGAAGTCGGGTGACAGAGACGGTACGTGACGCGGGGAACCAGGAGAACGGGCAACAGACTGAGTGGAGGAACCCGAGGGGATGCGGGAGGAATGTACAGACATACAATTATACTGGGACGGTGGCGGAAAGAAAGACAGGGAAGTAAGCTGTAGGAAGGTATTAATGCTGGAACAGACAATGGAAGCAAAGAAGAAAAGCAAATGCGGAAAGGGTCAATGTTTGAGACTGGAAAAGAGGACGCAATATAGGGTAATATACTCGGCTAGATGTAATTGGCAGAATAAAGGAGAGTGAGGCGAACTAGGGGACGCGGAGGGCGAACTAGAAGTACGAGAACGCTCGGCGAACTAGAGGACGGGCAGCCCCATCGTGCTCGAACGGAGAACGGAGGCAATTTTTTCTCCAGACAAGATAAATTTGTTCTCCCGTGTTTCAGCCCGATCAATTGGGTTTAGCAGGTCCCCGTCGATGACGTAACCGAATTATTATGCCATTGCGACTGATATGTAGATAGTACAAAATTCGACGGCCAGCCTGATGACTGGCCGACATCCACCTCTCCGTCTCACCGAGAATTGAAAAACCACGACGCCCGTTTCGCTGTACCATGTTAGCAGGAGCAAACCACACCAGATCCGGCCACTTACATGATCTGCAATTCCGTCGATCAGATCTACATTCCCCGTATATCAATTCAAGAACCACTTACCCTTCGTCACTCTGTAGGCGCGCCAGCGCCGGATTCCCCGCACCGATCCCCGCACCAATCCCCGCCGGTGTCGCTCCAGCCGCGGCTGTTCCGCCCCCCCCACGTAACGGTTTCGCAATCCGTCCAAAGCTGAGTGGCGACGATCCAGTCGCCGCTTTTTGCGCTTATCCACCATAATTAATTTAGATATCCGAATAGCACAGAAAATTAATGCCTACCTCGAGCCTGATCCAGACGTTCTTTGACCGCTTGCAACTGAGCCTCGAATTTCTGATTCTGAATCGACAGCCGGCGGTCGGCATCCTGCAACAACCCTTCCAAATTTTGTATCCGCTCGTTGCGTGCAAGCAACTTCCGTTCAGCAATTCCCGCCTCTTTCTTCAGACTTGAGTTTTGGTCCACAAGCTTTACAGGTTTTCAGCAGGTTTTCTTTCCAACACAATACCTTGGGTCCTCACCTGTTTCTGCACCAGTGTAAGCTGTTCCAGGTTCCGCTCCAGGAAAGCCATCTTCTTCTGCTGCGCCTTGCTGTTGCTGTTGCGGATCACGTTATTATACTGCTCCTTCATCTCATCGAGCTGAATCTCCAGCTCCACAACCTGTTCATAAGAATACATAACTCGAAGTCCTTGAGCCCATTCTATAGCCGACATACCTTCTCGCAGCGATTCTGCAAATCCCGCATGAGAGACTTCTTGACACCGTCAAACTCTGCTAGTTGCACATTGATAGCCTTCCTCGTCCGCTCAAGGTCCTGCGCGCTTTCTGCCAAGTTCTTCCCACCCTCGATACCGGCTGATGTCACAGCGAATGCGCGCTTAGGAGTTATGAAAATCAATAAATATCTCAAGTTCGATCTTGACTAAAAATCGCGATAATCTCACCTTGAGCTCCTCATTCACGCTCTTAAGGCTGTCAATCGAGGCGTTAAGGCTGCGAACCTCGTTACCCTTCAGTTCAAGTTGTTGCTTGAGATCTTGGACTTCGCTCAGATGAGCGTCTCGTTTAGCAGCATATTGGGCCTCAAGTTTAGCCTACGAATGAAAACGTATTGCAAGGGAAGTTTGTTTGGGAAGCAGAGAGAATAACAAACCTTGAGTTCTGCCATGGACTCGGCCAAGTCAACATCGCTGGTTTCCTCGTCATGTATCGTCTTCTCTAGAAAAAGATATAAACAAACGGGGTTTAAGCGCTTTGCAGCAAATTTGACCCCAAGTGGAAAAAAGTACTTACCCAAGAGCTCTTCGTATTCCGTCTCGAGCGCCGCCACCCTTGCTTCCAATTCATCACGTCTACGGGTTGCCATTTCGCTCTCTTCCTGACTTTGTCTGAGCCTATCAACGGTTTCCCTGATAATACTCTGACTCTCGGACAGCTGTCGCCGAATGGTGGTAAGGTCTTCTGGAGTCAAAGCCTCTGCGGTATCTATAGTGTCTAACTTGGTGAGAATTTGTCGTAATTGTTCGTCCTTTTCGGAGAAGGCACCCTGCTACAAGATGCAGAAAGGAGCAGCTTGAGAAGTGGTAAAAGTAACAGATAAATAAAGCAACAAACCGTATCGAATTTTGCCATCATCATTGCCATCTTCTCTTGCTTGCGTTTTTCCTTGTCCTCTGCAGTCGCGTCCTTTTGTGCGGTCTTAAGCTCAAGGATCTGCTTCTTGAGCTCCTCTAATTCATTCTTTGCGTCCTGATTCTGCTCTTTGAGGATATCAATAGTAATGCTGCCTTCTTTGTTGTCGTAAGTAAGCCTCTCGACTTGTAGTCTGAGCTCGTTTAGTTGGCTAGACATGGCCTTGTTCTCCTGCAAGTTTGAAAAGACATTCAGCACTTAGTAATCCAAGTCTAATAACCAACAAACCTTGTTGACAGAGGCCTCCTGCTCCTTCAAAAATGTTAGCTCATCCCTCAACTCTTTTACAAGCTTCTCAGCAGTGTTAAGTGCCGACTCTTTCTCCGCAAGCTGATCACTGAGCTCATTTTCCCGTCTCAAGAATTCCTCCCTCTCATCCTTTTCTAGACCGATCACGGTTGGTGTCTGGGGGCGGCTCTCTAGGTCTCCTCTAAGACTTTCAATAGCAGGGTTGACGGGTGTCAAGCTGCGAGAGGTGGTCAGCGGGGTAGATGGTGTTGGTGACGTAGGTGGCTTTTTGGGAGCAAGGCTCAAAGATGTAGCAGCGACCTTGCCCGAAGTAGCCCATTCAGACTCTTCCACCGTGCCTCCTGACCGCCAAATCGCCAATTCAGCTTCAAGTGCGCTGATGTATTTTTGATATCCTGTGTTCGCAAGATTGGCCTTGGCCAAAAGCCCCTTGAGCTCGAGAGGAGAAAGCTCTGCATTCACACGAGCAGTGTTCTTGATAGACTTTGCCCGAATACCAAAACGAAGAGTGGATAAAGTCTCAGCCTCGTTATAAGACGATGGCGAACAGTTTATGATGAGCGTTGTCCGAGAGTTTCCACCAAGAGATTCTTGTAGTATACGAGTAAGCTTGGAATCACGATACGGGATGTGCTTTGCCTATTCAAATGTAACCAACTCTTCAAGTCATGTCAAGGATCACAGCTACGAAAAACGAACCTTTCCATCCGTCAGGGCATTAATGACCATTCCAAGGGCGGAAAGTGACTTGTTGATCTTTTTTGCCTCCTCAAGTGTCTGCCCAGAAGCACCCGTTTTCCCAACCTTCTCTGAACCTGCAAGGTCAACAAGGTAGAGATTTCCAGTTTTCTGAGCCCCCGTTTCAGTGTTTCTCTGTTGAATCGTGATCAGAAAAATAGAATGTGATCGAGACGATTCTGCGTTCATGTCTTGAGAACGGACAGGTCAGAGATAATTCGGATAGAGCGCGAGCAATAACTCACTGGTCGACGAAACGATACGTGCGGCACCTCCCGTGCGCATGATCTCATACACTTCCCGAGCACTGCTAACATAGTAGTCGGAAAGACCTTTCACATAAACACCCTTTGACTTTTCCTCGTGAACTTGCAAGTTATCGTTTTGAGCTGTTAGAGAAGAGGTCAGCATGGTCGCATCCTGAATACAGGTTCAAAACATACGAGCAAGCAAATCTCTGATCCGTTCTAGGTATATTTCCATGTACGAGACTTTAACGAGATATTCCAGATGCGCATCACTCTCAACGATGGATTGAAAGATCTGTTCAGTAATACGGGGTATGATTCCTTTCAACTCCTCTGAATCAATATCGGCACCCTTGAAATATGATCAGTCACACAGACTGACAACGGAATAGCTGATGACTTCACCATCATGGTAAAAGTCTTTCCACTTCCGGTCTGTCCATATGCGAATACCGTGCCATTGTAACCACCAAGAACATCTAAAACGTTGTCAGCTACGAGGTAATTGAAGACGCAAGCCAGCAAGTGTTGATATCCTAATGAAGGGGCCCATCACCTTTGACGATGCTGTGACAATCAATTCGATGAGAGGTACCGACGACGCAAGCGATAACAAGAACTCACTCTTTAACTCCATAGTCGAACACCTCAATCTGCTTTGTACCCATAGGAAAGACCCTGTCAAATGTGAATCCATCCTTCTCTGGCCCGGAACCGACGGCAGCAGAGCGCAACTGCACGGTCTGGAGGTTATCGTCGAAGCTGACACATATCTCGCCACCTTCACGAGCTTCTATCGCGTTTGGAGGACGAAATCTATGACGCAAAGGATCAGGGAGTATACTGGACAATAAGATGATTAGACGCGTACCGACAGACCACTTTGATATTCGTAGAGCTTGCCATGATGGCGGTCTATGGTACCAAGGTGTACACTCCGTTCCAGAGGATGCACGGTAAGATACAAGAGGGTATCGGGTCCGCGAAACGTGCGATTGGACCGGTAGTGTTATGAAGATGTAAGGATGGAGATGTTTGCAGTTGTTACCGCGAAGTGCTTGGATTTTCTTGATCCACGTCAGGCGAAGTCTACGACGCAAAGGCGTGATGTTACCAAAAATACACTACTACATGCGCTATCAAGTACAAAATGAAATGTCTAGTACAGGCTGAAACGGAACAAGCTGGGCTCAGCCCGCCTATTCTTCATCGCTGTCTTCTTCTCCGGAAGCTGGCGCAGGAACGGGTCTGCTAGATGAGGCGGCCGGACGACGAGGGGCTTGAGCACTTTGGGCGGCGTCCGCAGCGTCTATCCACTCTGAATAAATGTCAATGGGCTCCGTAAGGTCTGCGATTTTTCAGCCATCGCGAGCAACTAAGATTTTATAAACACTCACGGTTGACTTTGCTTTGATATCGTTGATCGCAGACCCTGCAAGCGAGATATGCAACTCCCTCTTTTCTATCAAGCCGAACGGTAACAGACTTGTCGTGATGGCAGAATAAACAAGTGAATGCAGTATCTGTGGGACAGTCAGGTAATATGCTACATCTAAGACAAATAGGCTGACCAAGTGGCACCTTTTGCCTAGCAGGTGCTGGCTTCCTAGACGATTTTTTTCGTTTGCCCATCGTGGTCACACGACGAGTTAGTTGTGAGACTGACATAATCATTCGCCATGTATCACGCTATCACGTGACTGGACGCGATCGATTGTTGACAGATGCTTGGCACATCCAAGACGGTTCAACGTGCTGGTCGATTTTCGTGCTCGGTCGTGTCTACCATGGCCACTCGTCGGTCGGCGTCATCGCGCGCCCGCGTGAACAGCGGCGTGCCTCCACCAGGAAACATTTCTCGGTCTCGCTCTGTCATGTCTAATATCGCTCCAACCGTGCGCCCCATTGAAGACACGCCACAAAGCTCCCTTCCAACTCCTGTTCAACGAAATTTCAAGTCAACGTCGTCACATGAAGAGACAGAAACAAATATTCAGGTTGTGATTCGATGCAGAGGGCGCTCAGAGCGCGAGATACAAGACAACTCCCCAATCATTGTCACTTCGTCCGGTGCGAAGAGCAAGGACGTCTCTATCGAGCTCTCCGCACCCGTATCGAGCCTTGGACTTGTAACGATGCCACCCGTTCGAACATATCCCTTCGACCTGGTCTTCGGGCCCGAGGCAGACCAGGCAATGATATATCACGAGGTTGTCAGTCCGATGCTCGCAGAAGTTCTTATGGGATACAATTGCACCCTTTTTGCATATGGACAGACAGGTACTGGAAAAACGTACGTATTTGAATAAAAATGTACTATCGATACTTATATCCCTCTTAGATATACAATGCAAGGCGACCTGGAGCCAACCCCAATGGGAAACCCTTCTGCGAACGCTGGCATGATTCCCCGAGTGCTCTTCCGTCTTTTTCATCAGCTTGAGACGTCAAAGTTAGACTTCAGCGTCAAAATTTCGTATATTGAGCTGTACAATGAAGAACTACGCGACCTTCTCGCAAGCGACCTCTCCGCCCCAAATGGCTCCATCCAACCAATGGGAATGGGGAGTAAAGACGTCAACAAGGCACCCGATAATGGTCTGAAGATATTTGACGATGCCAGCAAGCGCGGCGTCACCATCCAAGGTCTCGAAGAGCTCGTTGTGAAGGATTCTCGAGCTGCCTTGGCCTTGTTGACTAAGGGGAGTCAACGAAGGCAAATAGCGGCGACAAAGTTCAACGACCATTCTAGTCGTTCGCACTCGGTCTTTTCCATTACTGTTCACGTAAAGGAACCCTCCATTGTCGGAGAAGACCTTTTGAAAGTTGGAAAGCTCAATCTTGTTGATTTGGCTGGGTCGGAGAACATTGGTCGGTCGGGGGCAGAGAACAAAAGAGCCAGAGAGGCTGGTATGATCAATCAGAGTCTTCTAACTCTTGGTCGTGTCATCAATGCGCTTGTGGACAAGGCTTCACACATCCCTTACAGGTATAAATTGATAACCTATTTTGCCGAATCTCACGTTCTTGACCTTTCTTTTTAGAGAATCGAAACTTACTCGCCTTCTACAAGATTCGTTGGGTGGCCGAACGAAAACATGTATTATTGCGACGATATCTCCTGCGCGTTCCAACATTGAAGAGACTCTATCGACCCTTGACTACGCCATCCGTGCCAAATCTATCAAGAACAAGCCAGAACTCAATCAACGCACGACTCGTAACTCTCTCATCAAAGACTACGTTGCTGAAATTGAACGCCTCAAGGCCGATTTAGTGGCAGCACGGGAAAAGAATGGTATCTTCTTCTCGGAAGAGACATGGAATCAGATGGCCGCAGAGCAGGAATTGCATAAGACTGAACTCGAGGAAGCCCGCAAGCAAGTACAAATAGTTGAAGGTCAGATGCGTGCAGTTCGAGACGAGTTTGAGCAGAGTATCGGATTACTAAAGATTCGGGAGGGAGAGTTAAAGGAGACTCAAAGCAAGTTGGAGGATGCTGCATCTGCTTTGAAGAAAAAGGAAGGAGAACTCGTTGTCGTCAAGGGTGCGCTGGAGGAGGAAATTGTTGTGCGACAGGCGCACCAGGAGACGGAGATTGCTCTTGACCGAGTGGCGTCTGGCCTCAAGAAGGTTGTGAATCATAGCGTGAAAGACCTTGTGTCTTTGTTCGAGAAGCTAGGTAGGTCAAGAGACTGTTTTCTTGTCGTGTAGTAGCATCTCATCTGTCTACAGAGCGTAAAACAGTGGTACTCAACTCAAACTCACAGACAGTATTGACTCACGGAGCAATCCTCTCGAGGACAAGCGAGACGTTGTCTGAAAAGCTGGACGAATTTGCAAAATTTTCATCTCAAAACATTGCCACGCTCAATGCTGAGGTGAACAATTTTGAGGCAAGAGAGTTGGAAACTCAAGCTGCCAACTCTGCCAGACTCGACGAGCAGGTGCAACGTCTAACAGGGGCACTCGATCTTATTCAAGACAAAGATGCTTCGGAGGCGGAGGCGCTCGAGGACATACATCAAGTTATGAAGGAGGTTCACGAAACTTTCCGAGTTGGCTTTAACGCTTGGGGCAAGACCTTGACAGAGACGTGTAAAGAAACTTGCCATAATCTGGACTCCGCAGCCCTTGCAGCCTTCAAATCCGTCGAGGATGTGTTGACTTCAATGCTTACTCTAGTCGAGAGTGCCGTAGGGTCTGCAGCCGACTATATTACCACTGAACGTGAAAACATTCAGAAGGTCAACGAAATGGCTGCTAACGTTTCTCAGGAGGAGATCAGCAGGCTCAAACACCAGAATGAGACATTGATCAAAATGCTGAATGCAGAAAGGGCCAAAGGTGACAAAGCAAAGGATGAATTGATACGACGCGTGTCTAGCCTTTTGGGTGAATTCACGACTGAGAGGGATCGGAGTTTGAGGGAAGCGACTAATAAAGTTCTGGAATCTAACCGCGAGGCAGAGGAGGAGATCAAGACGTTCTTTAAGAATCACGGGGAGTCCATGGAGGAAATGGAAAGTGTTGGCGTCAAAGTAGGGAAACAGTTGGAACAAAGACGGCGTGAGGGCAAAAGAACAAGAGATGGTGCCTTCAAAGTTAGTATCGATTTCGAACCCCATGTTCCTGGGTTGATTGATCACAATCTAGGTGATCAATACTACGAAAACAGGTTTCACAACCGACATCCAAGGACTGGAAAATGTTGTTTCTGATTCAGTATCATCATACTCAACCCAAGCACAAGCGCAGACAGATGCTATGTCTCTTTCTTGTTCCACTGGTAAGCAAATGGAGTAGCGAGAGTCCGCCTTTATTGATTATCATTGTACTAGCGTTCGATGACCATTCACGAGCCAAGCGTGCCAGAACCGAGGCGACGGCTTTATTGGGCGAAGCCGTTCGGTCACAATATCGCCATATGCAGGAAGATGCCGCATCTTCATCTGCCAATCTCGAAGCTTTCGCTGGGCGTCTTACTTCTGGGGTCCGCCTTCATCATTTTCAAATATCTGTATACTTTCCTGTACTGACATATTCATAGATGTCTGGACTTGGCACAGTGACAGAGTCGTATCGCAGCACCGTAACGACGAACCTCTCGATTTTTCAAACTTCAATAGAAGCTGTATCTGAGCATGGCGCTCAAGAGGATAAATCAATAGGTCAAACACCAAGGAAACGTACCTGGGACTACGTCGACGAATGGGAGTTGACGAAACCACGCGACACGATTCTGAAAGCATGGAGAGGGCACGGGATATCAGCTGTAAGTAGCGAAACGTTCCTCGCTGAGCATCTCCCTTTGCCGGAAGAAGACGTTCAAGAAGATGAGGAAAGCAATGCATTGGACTTAACACCTGATATGGAGGTTGAAAATGTGCCGCCGCCAGCAGCAGTACCAATTGTACCTTTGCCTGTGACACGGCCTACATCAAAAATGGGACACAAAAGGGCTCCGTCTATAGACACTCTTACGGATGCTCGGAATGTATATACCACTCGCGGTTCTCGAAGGGCGCGCTAGACTATCATCATGGTTATGTATTCATAGTCTATTGTATACTAACCGTAATTTATTTTCTGATTCCACTTGCAAACCAGACGGGTACTACCACTGAATACATATATGATATCGCCGTGGGTTTCCAAATAACATTTCCGTAATGAGTCTACCTGCTGCAAGTCTGCTTGTAAAGATTTCTTCATATGTTCACATGACCCATTCCAACGGCATTTCTGCAGTGCGACTCATCACAACAAATGATTAGGTAACCTCAGTACCAGAGCACCGATTGTCGTTTCCCCACGTAGTTCAACTTTCAAGTTGAGGTCACTTTACTATGGCTGCCGGCCTCAGAAGTACGCGAAGATTGTCATTGTCTTCTTGACGGCGAATGACTAATCCCCCTCAGCCGTTATCTTGCTCTCTTTTGTCCTTGCTGTTGGATTCCTCATGATCATACTTTCTTGTGCTCTCTGGCATAACTGGCTGCCTCTCCTTGTCGGTACGCATCAGTAACCCCTTGGCAAAAAAGATGAAATTGAATTGTTCCTTATTTGCAGCTTTAACATTCATTCTCGCCCCCTTGCCTAACGCTGTCTTTGCCCATTGTGGCTCCGACGAGTATGGTGAAAACTCAGGTCCAATAGATCTCGGCCGCTTCTTGACCTCTATCATTGTCGTCTCTGGCTTTGCTTTACCAATTATCCTTGCACATTCAGAGGTCATCAACCCGAAAGCTTGTGTTATGTCAATAATTGGGGGCGGGTGCGTTGCATACTTTCAGCTGCTAAAGTTGTCTAACACTATACAGGTTGGTCTATGGTACAATACTAGCATACTCTGCTGCATTCAATCAGGAGGAGTCGGATTATGAATGATACGCTAGTCCGTGAATTACTCTGACAATGTGATGAGTTCTATAATGGTACGCAATCAGATATCCTGGGATGCAGCCAAACGAGATGGTTGTGGATTTGCTGAATTACTCTAAATCGTCACCTCGAACAATGGCTTTAAGGTGGCCGATACCTGCTCGACTGGTATCGGACCGAGGAGAATCGTAACTGCGGACTTCTGCAGATATTTCGAAACGACCTTTCGAAAGGAAGCAAATTGCCGTATCGATCTCTCGTGTTTCTCCGCTCTCCAGATGCCCTACAGCCAATTCGCTAAGGACACCTTCATAGACAAGATGCTCAGATGGCTCCATTTCCAGGTCCATAATGAACACCTGTGAAGAAGCTGCTGCAAAGGTCAACAACATTTGAACACAGGGAGCGCGTAAACACTCACGAGATGTATTGGTTATTGTCGTACGTAAGTATACAAACTCGTCCACAGGCGGATGGAACTTCCCTTCACGCTCAACAAGAGTGCGGTCGTCGATGGATATGTCGTTACTTATTAGAAGTGATAACTGCACCCGTGCATTTTCTAGTCGTAGTGTTTCCAACATTGGTAGCGTCATGCGCTGCTGCCTTAGTGAAAGCTCGCCAAAGCGTGCGCCTCCCGTCTGTCGCTCATGACGTCAGCTGACACGAATGAGTACTTGCCGGAACCAACCTCTCGCCATCTTCCTCGGACAATTTTGAATAATTCCTCCCGATACCAGAAGAATTCACGTTGAGATCTAGCTTCTTGGTCTGACAAATTGGACTTCTGAACAACAAACTGCCGGTCTGATAAAGTGGGGATCGGTCGTGAGAGTTGTTCTTCCGGCAGGATGAACTTTCGTATTGGGATGACAAGTCTAATTTGATGCTCTGAATGAGCATTCAACAAGGTCAAAAAATTCAAATCTCACCGTGACATTGATCCTGGTGGCACGGTCGCGAAAACTGAAGCGGGTGGAGCGTCTAGGAGTCAAGCCGTTGGAACGATCCTAAGTCATCCGTGAACTGACTTGACAAACCTTCTTGAGACCTCTCAAATGTGACATCGAATGGTGAACCATAGGTATTCCGCACTTCTATCGAGAATAAACACCAATTGGCTTCGTCGTTGACGTATAGGGTTTCCCTCCGGGCTCTTACCCGCTCGTCAACAGTGTCATCAATACTTGAAGAATGATGAGGGAAGGGCAAAATATCCAAAGCATGACATTCAAGCATATGATAGACTGTGGCCATGACTGGATAAGAGAGTTGTCGAACATGGAAGATTTCGATCGGTCCATCTAGTACAGGCGGTTCACGATGTACGTATGAATAAGAGAAGTGGATTGTCCCATGCGTGCTGTGAATTGATTGCCAGTTGAAGATATGAAAACATAGAAAGTCAAGCTCACCATCCAACCTTGCCGATACAAGTTACTGAGAGCGTCACTTTTTGACCTGGTTGTATGTGAATATCTTTAGCCTCCTCTTGATTCCACGAGAACACAGGCCGTTGTATCAAGCTATATTCAGTCTCATAGGTTTCAAATACAGACAGTTCACCCTCAGAGAGGGCTTGCTGGGCTGGAGCAATAGTGGAATCATCGAAGACGAGCCTTAAGAAATCAATCGGTAGAGGAGAGACATTCTCGAGGGTTATCCGTATAGTTGACCTGTTGAGAGTCAGAAAACCCTTGCTTTGGGTTTAACACTTTGATTATCTCACTGTTCCCCGTTGTACAACATCAGCGCACCATGTGTAAGCGACGTCCTCCGTATCCGCAAGAGAGGCTGTTCTGGCACAACTGTACACTCTATGAATCGGAAAGAAGTTTTCGCTGCGGTCGATGGTGGTCGACGTTTTTGGGATTTCTCCCAAGGGAATGACTCGATCCCAGAGTATTTTGACCGACCAACCTCGCAAGCGAATGCACTTCTTTTACGAGAGAGCCGTTGCTCTTCTTCGTTTGTCAGCAATGGCGTAATGAACTCGCGGCTGACCCCTCCCGAAGCTTGAACTCGACAACCTCGGATAATCAACTTACCGGTCTCAAGGGCTTTACCGGATAGTATGACTTCATGAAGGGAATTGGCTGGAATAACGACACGTAGGGGACTTGATTCGAACGGAACACCAGTTGTACTAAAAAGGACGAGTTACGGTCGAGTAGAAAAGGGAGCGGTGGTCACCTACCTTAGAGATAGTGACTGTAACTCAAGATCAAAGATATATGGGTTCTGCAAAATAACAGCAAACTCAAGTGTTTCTCTCTGCACAACCAATGTCTTCCCCTGCAGTTAGAATGTCAACTTACTACTAAAATTTCAATGTCGAAAACCATACCTCTCCAACGACAACCTTACGGGGATTATACAAGAAGGGGTCTGTGCCACCAGTCAGAATAGGGGAGATGCCGGATGACGTCGGTTGTAGAGCTGATGCAGGCTTCTCGACGGGTAGCCGAGCGAAAGGTATCCTGGAAAAAAAAATTCAAATCCTGCAAACTCTCATAGCGAAAGTGGTACATACGGCGCAAGTGTAATACTAAGAACAGGTCGTCCAGACCAATACTCTACTGACTTGGTGTCTCCTCGTCTTCGAGCCGTCGCCAAAGCCCGTACAGAAGTTGAATAAAAATGATACTGGTCGCCAGGTGACAGGACAACCTGCAGAGTTTTGAGCGCTGAAAGTGCAAACTGAGCAACAGCGGGAAAGTCTGAAATGATGTTCGTTGATTGTACATGTACCTACGGGAAACCACTTACCTGGCAAGGCTTCTGCAACTGCTACTGCCTCTCGAACTACACCAACTTGTAGTTCCGGCCAACCATACGACTCTATGTTCTCAAAAGTTTCGCTATCGTAGTCCTCATAGCTGAATGAAGGATTTTCGTCGGCCGCGACAGATGGAAAATCACTGTTGGGATTCACATCGACTAACTTGACAGCATCAAGGTTTATTCCGAGGACCTTGCACACATACTTCAGCAGTTCCAGAATACTGTCGTTGCCATCTGTGCTCTCGCTCATTCTAACACCGACACCACTCCATCCGCTCCCGCCAGATGAGTTCATCCCCTGTATCCCAAGTCCCGATGTTCCAGGAACGCTAGACATCCTGGAAAGACCATCCTCTTCACGACCACACACGATCAAGTCTAGAATGCAGCCGAGGACTTCGCGCAAAATGTAAGCCTCTTTTCTCCGGTATCCAAGGCAAGCATAGAGACTTGATGTTGCTTCTAAAATTGCAATGCGTTCGCGCGCTCCAAGGTGCAATAACCACGGTCCATGGATTTGAGAAAGAGATGAAGCAATGGAAATCCTTGAGATGCCTGAGACGGAGCTGAGACGTTCAAGATGTGCCCAGTTGTTCTCATCCTTGGACAGAGTTGGTGGCAAATAGGGCTTTGGACCAGGCTGCAACATTCCAGTAAATGCGAGGGGTCCCCAGCCCTTGGAAGACCAGATTGCAAAAAGGAATGACGAATGACGAAGAACACAGGACGTATAGAGGTAGGAAAGGAGCGGGTAATTTGGATCTCCTTCGCTGGTGGGTGACTTGTAGTAAAGGGCGGTAGCTTGTATAAGTTTGTCACATGTTTCCGCCCAAACTTCTTTTGACCCTGTCAATGAATTTTGCTGACGAGAAATGAGTAAACCCCCTGGTCAGACGAACGAGTTAACGAACCAAACCATTACCAACAGACCACGATTCTATCACAGAGACTGTGGCAAGTCCTTCGAGCGTCGCAGCATGCCAGACATGATCTTGTGAAGATTTGAAAAGCTGTATGGACTCAAGATACCTACAAAGGGTTACCTCTCAGTGATCAGGACTTCAAGTCACAACATACCAGACCAGAGCGTCTTCAGGCCTCCCTGACAGTAAAAAGAGATCACCGAGCACTTTGAAGAGCCGAGCATGCGATGAGGCAACACCAATAGTACTCAGGCGTTTCCTGACGGGTTGAGAAGTCACACTCGATTGGCGAAACCCAGGCCCAGACGAAGTGCGCTTGATGGGGGCTGCAGATAACGCGAAATTGCCCTTGGTCATATCGGGCTGGCTATGGTGAGAAGGGAGTGGCGGTAATGAGTCCCTTCGAGAGCCATTCAAGGATTCAGGAATTTCCGATGGTGGGGGTATTGTTGGCAATAAGGTCGAGTTAAGGTATTCGTTACCCATCGGGCTCTCTAAAGCTTGAACCTTTTGCCAGATGAGCCATCAAAATAAGATAAGGAAGAAAGGACGATATTTACCAAAACTCCGAATTCTCCAAGGATCTGCGAACAGAGGTCCGCCAATAATGTCCCAAGGTAGAGCTTCTTGTTACCCATCATACTTGGAAGAATGAACAGCCCAGGGAGATTATCCCCAATGCTAAGATTTGCGTCCTCGCCCTCTTCAAATACAAAGCAACTCCTGGCCAAGGGGTATATGCCGTCGGAGGGGAATATGTCGACCAATGAGGAATTGAATTGAGCAAAAACCGAGGACAGAGAATCGTTCTTTGAGCATGTCGCGACTCCAATCACAGCGAGGGGGAAGTGAGAAGGGCGTAAGAGCGAGAGGGGAAGATGGGAGCGAGGCGGCGGATGTGTAGGGAAACTGAGGTGTAGATATCCGATGGACAGAGGACTAGGCATGAACCGAGCTGAGGCAAGTAAACATTAGGAATATAACTTGCAGACTACTCCTTCTCACCTCTCTCATCCTTATGATCAGCAGGAATATCACCAAGCCTTATAGACTCGAAACTGCGAATTTCTGCTGCATACTTCTCGAACGAAGACTGGAGTATGTAGCCAACTGGTACGAGCAGTATTCGGACATGGGCCAGGGATGCGAAGGCGTGAGTGTCCATGCGTACCAGACGCGGGGCCCGCAAGCTTGACGGTAGAGCGACGCGGTTGACGTGGGTGAGACGAGATACGCGTCGCAATAAAAAGGGCTCAGATATTATAATATGTACTTTGATAACCCATCAACACGTCTTCAAGTACAACCATCCCTTCTATACACCTCGGCAATGGTATATTTCCTGCTTTAAGCTTACTGTGGCTTGCTGTTTGACAAGTTGACAGGGTGCAAGCGACAAAGCTGTAGGTGGAGCCATGTTACTGGCAGCTGCTGTCGTGTTCACCTATTACACAATATGGGCACTCCTTCTCGTGCGTACTCAGCTCCCCTATACCTTTTCTACTCCTGAATCATGCAATGGCAGCCCTTCTTCGACTCCTCTAGTGAAATACACGCCTTCTTCCCGCCACGCGAATGGGCAGTGAGGATTCCTGCATTCATCCTTGTTGTCGGTATTACAGCAATTGGGCTCTTTGTCGGCTCGACAATTGCGAAAGAAAATCGTAAAAAAGCTCAGAGGGAGAGACTACGAGTGGCATGAATTATACGTGCTAAGTTGGATATTCAAACGATTACAGAGATGAATGAATTAGGTTGTGGCTCGTATGTCCCTTCTGTGTCTCTCTACCGTTTTCTTGTCTTGCACAATTCTAGCCTCCGATATTCTGAGTTTCTCTGCCGCTACGACGTCCTTCGTTGCCTGATTAACCAATGTCTCAAACTGCATTTCTGGCGGTGGTTCCGCTATACACTGCAAGGCGCGGGTCAACTGTAAAGTATTGCATGAGCCCTGACAATCTTCAATTTACCAAATCACAAACCTTCTGGTTAAGGGTGTCCCCAGGGCCAAGCTGGCGCAACCGATTCAGAGTAGTTATATGAGCGGAGACATCGAGCACAATCGGTGTATGTAATGTTCGCATGAAAATGAATAACTCTGCCACTGATGACAGAACCAAAGTGCCGACAGCCTGAACAGGGCCTCCAGTGAATAGTATAAGTGATAGACAAGTTACTCACCAAGTACAATGCTCCACCCGAATCAAGTTCAAATTGATTTATGAAGCCTTCGAAGGGCGGCCATAGCTCGTTCCAAACGGTCAAAGTTTGAGAATCTTTTACAACGTCACCGGTTCCTGACACCTTGAATGCCAGTAGGATCCATAGTTTGATAGCAATGTAGGCATAATTCAAATCAATCACTGCTGATTCTAGGCTGGTCACTATGCCCTGAGAGCCTGAATACGCGCGTATTGACCCATGATATGTATAGGAGAAGCTGGACAATTGAGCGAATAGCGCTGTGTACCAGTTCTCCTTTTGTTCCTGTAATGCAGCTATTGCCAAAATACTCCAAGATCGAACTTGAAGATGAGTGTGTGCAGCTTTCTGTTAGAAAGCAAACCATGAAGACTCTTCCTTATATAATGAAAGTCACACACCTCTGTGCCATAATCAGATAATTTGTTCATGACGTTGGGGTCTTGAGCTGATGCTTGCAGAATTAACCGTGCGGCAGCAAGAGATGCCGCAAAGTCCTTTTCAACGTCTTGCCATGGATGATTTTGAATGAAGTAGATGGCAGGTTCCACGAGATCAAGGATCGATGACGAATGGTTGATAAGATGTGCAAAACCGCCAGAAGTCTCTGTGGTCATGACTGCCTGTAGGAGGGACTGTGAGACCAAGATTCCAAGAGAAGAAGATCATACTTCGATCATGGAGTTCAGAGTGGATGGTAGGACACGAGCTTTCAATCGTAAACCATCACTCAGGATCTCCAACAACGAATTGAGGACAATGTTAATAACGGCGGTTTCATCTAAAGTTTTTTTATGCAAAATGCTTGTTGCTTGCAAGAGGCGAGATAAGCTCTCCGTGCCGACACTGAGACGACTTGAGAGAACCCTCAATATTGTGTCGATAGAGGATAGGATGTCCTGTTGAGCCAGCGATTAACGCAAACCACTGCATGCAAAGACAGAAACGGACTGACGCGACTGAGTGCTTTGTTGTGGTAAACGATGACGGCACATGTGATCAAGAGAGGATCTGGATTCATAATTTCTGAATTCCATTCGGCTGCTCGTCGAGAAAACTGAATTAATTGCTGGCCGGTAACTGCGTCTGGATCAGGTACACAAGGACATTAAGAATGGAGGCATTCTTACATTGCATCAGTTCCGAACTGAAGCCTTCATGATAAACGACCTCTACGTACGCCCGTGTATTGTTAAGCACGTTTTGAAAATTGACATGATCGGCGTCAATAGCACGGGTGAGAACATCCCGAAGTAAGAGTTCGTGTAGACTCTGTAGCGCAGTGGGATTGTTCTTCGCATTACCATCGGTTACTTGTTTTAGTACGACGAAGAAATCTCGGCCCAATTGTCGCTAAATATGTGGATGAGAGAGATACTGAATGTGGCTCAATCACTTACCTTTAATAGATTGGCGAACAGACCGTTTTGGGCGTATCTGTGAAGAACACGTGTGCCTTTCTGTTTGAGGGAGGGTTAAACAGTACAAACTTTGTGAGGTTTGTGTCAAGAAATGTTTTAGCTTGATTAGATAACGCATCCTGACTATGGAGCTGGCCTCGAGACGCTACTAATTTGGCAATACCTTGGACAGCCGTGCTAGAGAACACTTGAAATCAGATACAAACGAAAGTGCCACATCATTTAACGTACTAAATGAAAGATCCCATGATTGAGTGCCATCGCTTAACAAAAGCATTCACAGCGGAAAGTGCTGGTTGACGAAGATCGTAGCTGATGTCTAGCTCGAAGCACTCCAATGCCCGCATGACGGCACGGCGGAGAGCTTGCTGAAGATGCTTGAGAACTCTGCTCTCGAAGTCGTGCTTGTATATAATGATACAGAGTGTTTCTAACATGTTCTTGCATGTCAAGAGGGGAAGAGAACTCAGATCTTTAACAGAGCAAAACATAGCCAAGAAGACATCAATCAACGCAGAACCAACAAGAACGGATACTGGCCGTTCGTCAAGATCACTGGAGTCTGCCATGACAAACGGAGGTATATCTACTTGATGAGAGGCATCCATGACGGCGAGTAATTGGTTGACACATGGGAACGCGATATCGTTGATCTCGCTGACTTCTCCAAATTGGACCTGGAACAATTGGCCGACTTGTGAAGGTATCAATAAAACATCACGAAAGCCTATGACGTTGACTAGGTGACTCTTAATTTTGAGGAGCGCGAAGACATCGATCGAGATACCATCCGCGATCATCTGCAGACTTAGGAAGACAATGGAAACCTAATGACGGAGATGAAAAACATTTTACGACACTGAAGAGGTCAACAGACATGTAGTTTGACCAGTTCTGGGTCGCTGGCGGAAGGAAATCCATATAATGACTGAAGGAGAACATTCGTTGAGTCGCCGTAGACAACAGTTGTACACTTACGAGATGAGCAGCTGCAGGATCGCTCTCGTCGTAGTCGTATTCGACGAGAGCTTCAATGATTGCATCCCATGAAAGGACTAGGGAATTCAGTCTATGCATGTCTTGGGAATGTGTATATTTTACCTTTCCAGTGAGGAAAATAGGAGCGAAGTTGTGTCAGGAAAGAAATCAACTTCAAACGTTCCGTTATCGGCGACTTTGATAACAGCTCGTTCCAACAGACTGAGATAGCTTGGAAATGAGCGGGAAGAAGTGTCGCGGAACATGTTCCAGCTGCGATACGAATTGCCTCCTGACCATCGTGCCTTGTTGTCAAACCGCCAAATGAAGTCAATAGGACTAAAAAAACTAACCCTCTGATCCGCCCAAAGTGAAGTAAAAAAGTAGTAGAAAACCTCTGCCAAACTTGGCCGCCACTGACGATCCTCCACGTTGCACGTCGGGCTGATCACATCCAAAACGACTCTAAAAAGACGGCTGATTGCAAGGAGTCTAGGTGGCATATTTGTTTAGTCCGATTTACATGATTCGTAGGTGCGCACCGTCTTTCCCAATGACTGGTCGGTAGAAAATAGGTCTTCAAGATATCTCCGAAAGGCTCAGAGTCCACCACCAAATTTCTCAACAAGAAATGCGCTCGTAGTTCGGAAACCTCTGCGCGCTGTATGTCATACAATTTCCAAGCGCTGCAGATTCGTGGTAATCTATCTTTTTTGAGTTTGTAGGAAACCTACCAGTTGGCAAGGCATCGTCCATTGCGTAGAATAAAATTGTCCACTTCGTAAGTCTCCAAATACGGTGAATCCGTCAGAAAGAGATACAAAAACTTTCCAACGAGACAGGACAGATCTTCAGAATCTGCGTTCATGTAGTGGTCGAGGGCGACCATAAGTCGAGGATCAATTATTACGGGATCCACGACCATTGAGCCACGGACGTTCATTTTTCTTCTATTTTACAAGTTTCATCCATATTCCATAGAAGCATTGATTCAAAGGGACGCACCGTGAGGGAAGGCCATTGATGTCTGAGTCCAGAATAATGCCGAACTCCTGGAGCTTTGCCCTATCACATCCATACAACAGCAGACAACTCGCGAGTGAAATTCGAACAAAAGAAATTCTGCAGGTAGGTTCACGGTCAGTCTTGCATATGTATCCTTGATCATTCATGGGCTCACAGGTCTTTATTTGGTTCCTTGCTCTTCAGAGCATTTGTTATTTGAAGACTGAGCCTTTCATGGAGATGGGAAATCAAGCTCTGTACTTCTTGCCGTCCTTTGGGCTTCAGCCACGTTGACACCGCAATCGCTTTTGCCAACAACAAGGAATCAGCTAGCGAGATGTCAAACCGTTTTACAAGTGCTGAGAAGGTCTCAAGAATTATCAGAGGTATGTCGACACCTGAACGAGCGAAAAGACAGAGCCACTGCAGACTACGATTTAGTCCTTGCTTGCCTTCCCCTGCTATACGAGTGATCATTTGCCAGGGATCCACTCCAGCGTTGAGTATAGGCAGATCGGCTTGCTCAGAGCGGATGTTGGTGCCGTCCCCTTCCCGAGGGAATAGCCGGGGCAAGGAATGAAATGACTATCAAAACATCAGAACACTCCATAATAATCTGAGTAATGCTGCCTTGCCTCTTTCAATGTTCCTTGAGAAGTCAACTCCAGCCAGTGTATGAAGAGGTCATTAAATGCAGTGAAAATAATATGGAAATGAGACAGCCTTGTGATGTGACGAAGGATTTTATCATGTTGCGTGGAAAAATCGTTCTACGGACAATGAAGGTTTTTTCACAATTAAAGTCCGCAAAAATAATTCGCACCTTGTACTGATTGGTAGCGAATTCCATTCTTCCATGATGATCAGTGTGATTAGGGGTAAAATCAATCTCCAGACAGGCATCATAAACAAAGGAAGCGTAGGCGACAGGATCTAAGTCGTGTAGAGCTAGTAACCAGGGCCTGGCATATCTTGACAAGAGAGCACGTCTCGTGGCGAGATAATCTCCACCATTGTTATTCGAGCTTGATGGAGGTCGTGATCTGTCAGATGACGGCCATGGAACTGGGTCTTGTGGTGATCGAACTCCAGGCAGAGGTCTACCTTTCGCCAGATAATCTCGTAGGACAACAGCGAGATGATCGTCCTAAATATCATCGATGAGGATCTGAGTCGGTTTGATACAGTTGGAGCTAACGTACCTCTGCAAGTATCCACGAAAGGATGCATCGTGTCAACCGTTGAAGAACATAGTCAGAGGCAAGGCCATTTGGCCAAAACCTTCTAGTTAGCAGCAACAGACCCACTTCAGCGACAGAGAGATCAAGGTCTTGAAGGCATCCTTCAACTGCCGCAACTAGAACCTCGACCGTGGGTGAGAGGTCAAGACAGAAGGGCAGGGGGAACGAGCAATGGACACTTGTAACGTCATCTCCATTAAAAAGGAGTGGTTCATGATCTATCCGTTGAAAAAGCCCGAAATGATGAAGATGGGACAGCAGAAGCCGTGCAATGACGTCTGATTGGATGTTCAGTCCATGCCCCAGAGAATCACGCATGTGCGAGAGGGGCACCACTTCGAAAGGAGAGAAGGATTCTTCGGGAGAAGATGTGATTGAAGCTCCTGGCTGCGAGACACTTAGAAGGTCAGAAGAGGATCCATGAGGGATATGATGTTCAATATCAGGAGAACGGAGGATCGAGCGGATATACATGAGAATTGTCCAGTCAAACATCATGAAATGTTCCGATCGTCTCAAGGAGTTTCCTTCCATGTAGTCGTACATGGCATTGGAGCATTGTTGCCTGTCTGAAGCAAGAAGACCTTCGCACCATTTGATAATATGATGGAGTTCGAATTCTTCAACCTGATGATTTGTTGCACTATCGGAGATTGTATCGTTTCGTGTGATAACTATGGATCCTAAAGCTATTCCACTGGCAATGATCTGCGCTTGTATCCAAAAAGTAGAATGGAGAACCGATATCTCTTCAAAACTAAGCATTTCCAAATCACTGTAGGAGAACTGGAGGATGTCACGATAGAACTCCATGCAAGAATGACGTAACTCGTTCCAGTCAATGTCGATAAAGTCTGAGGTGAGGATGTCAGAAGAACAAGAGGGAAATCCAGAGCCAGAAATAGATGGATGGATTAGACAGTCGAAATGAACACAGAGCATGCAAGAGCTGCAATTCAGACCCTGGGAGGTACAGCCCCACAGCGGTTGTCGACAGGCGATACAAAGACAGAGGGTAAATAAATTTACAGGCTGAAAATGATGTCCAAGATCGTGAGTGAAAGAGTCCTTGAGCTTTGGCTGATTACGCTCGACCAAAATATGAGAAAATCGATAGACCGCCATGCGTTGGATATTGTGGTCTGAAGTCAGAGGATATTGCAGGAGCTTACTGCCATCCGGATGCTCATAGCAGTCAAGATGCACTTGGCATACGCACAGAGTGCACATTAGGCCAAAACCCCTGATAGGCTGAGCACAGGAGTGACAAACTTGGTGTGAAAACCCACTGAGCTCAGGAGAGGATGGTTGAGTAGGAAATCGCCAAGGAACAAATTGGTGTTCATTGTAGTCATGCAAAGTGAAAGAGCGAGAATCTTCCACGGTGTACACGCCCTCGAACGGTCTGCTTACTCCGATGTGCCCTACGGCCTTTGGCCATAAAGCGCACAGGATGCCAAGGGCTGCGCGCCGTGCTTTGTGAGTATGATAACTGACCACTTCAAGTAAATCGCTATATGCATCTAGTTTAGTCTCTACGATCAGTCGGAGTAGGCGAGAGAAGCGGTGGAGTACGTCTGTGCGAGCATCTAGTTTTGGCTCCAGATCCACAGATTCTAGAATAGTTGCAAGTAATGGTGAGACAAGAGATGACAATGAATATAGAGCTAATGATTGAGAGGAAGCATATGTGGACTGCATCTTCAGAGTACCGTCCTGAGACAAAGACCAAGGTTTCCAGTGAAGAAGCCCCGAGTCTCGATGCGGGGTTTCTTGCACTTCGTCGACGTGTATCGCTACAGTTGAAGAGGCTGCACTAGTTAATGGTTCTACAATTCCCGTCATGTCATGTGTTTGAGAAGACGACGGTTAACTCACTTTCGAAGTCATTCGCACTAAGCACTAAGCCACTGACGCCCTGGACCCGCCGAAGGTCTTCCAAGACACCTCTGATCACAGCAGTTTCAAAGAAGTTCAACAAGCGACCATGCATTTCAGCTCGAAATGTTGAGAAGGCAGGAATCATTGCAAAACCAATCTTCGAGATGACAGTGGGATCGTGACGGTGTGTGTGGAGCAGAAACCGAGCTACGTCCAAAGTCAATGCTTGTAGGGCATTAGGTGGGCAAGATGGCCGTGGAAATGCGATTTGGTACCGGCAGTCTTCCAAAACCACCGACGCGAGAATTGAAATACACGACGAAAGAAGCTCCGGTGTATGCATTCGCCTTCGATCAGAATTCGAAGGTGAAGGTGAACGGGATCTTCGACCTCCAGGCTGCAGACTATTCCTTGTCCGTCGAAACGAAGAGATCCCAGACTTCTCGCTGGACTCGTAGTACCCGTCGTTCTGATGGTCTGTAGGACTACAAGCCGAGTCAAGGACAAGTCATGATTCAGTGATGTAGATTCATGTACTTATCATCAAGTATATGCCAGTTTCGATCCACGGAGACGCGCAACAGGTCTTTGAGCTGCAGCATAAGATCATAAGTCGCGTCTGTCGAAAATCTGCGTTTCCCTTCCTCGTCTAAATTATTCTCTTCGATATCCGTTGTAGCCTGATGTTTTTCATCCTGTCTTGTCTTTTGGTTGACAACAGCGCCTTTCACAGTCTGCAGGAGGATGCCCAAATTATTCTCGGGCCCCTGGACCTGTGGATGGTTGAATGCATCGAATATACTAGGAGGCAAAGTTCTGCGATGCAGTTGGTCGAGGACATGGGCAAGTAGCTTGCGGGATTCAGTTCGTGCCCTGTTGATGGGATTTGCTGTGTGGGCAGTAGATTGAGTTCGAGGTGTGATTGGTGACGTCGGAGATATGTCGGTTTGAGGGATATGGAGGGAGGATATGTCATTGTATGAAGGAGATACGGGTGAGGGGACAGAAATGTTGAAATCGTGAGTTATATTGGTGTCGATAGCAGGTATCGATATGCGATTACGAGACATTGTTGTTGACGGAATCATGGAAGATTCATGAGAAGTCAAGTCAACGCGTCACAGGCTGAGCGGTCGAGTCACACACATAACTTCTCCACACGACATAAATATGGCATCCAAAAGAAAAGGCACTTCTAAGCAGCTTAGACAGACGACTCTCTTTGAATCTCCTGAAGCCACTCGAACTTCTTCCTCCAAAACCTCCTCGCCCACTCAACTCAAAAGAAAACGGAAGACTCTCGTCTCGCAGACCAACATCGACTCTGACTCTGATGACGACAGAGGCCTCAGCTCCATCAAGCTCACACCGAAGAAATCTGGCCATAGCTCTGACGATGCATCTGTTGCTCGTGCGCCAAAAAGACGAAAGACTATCGTCGTTGACAGCGACGACTCAGAACGCGTCGCAAGACCGAGAAAACCTCGTAAAAAGAAGTCTTGTGAATCCGATGCGGATGATGCTGCAGACCAGCCTAGGCGACGTAAATTGAAGAAAAAACGCGATGTCGCTCTCGTTTCCTCAACTGATGATGAAGAACTCGCTGAGGAGGTGGAGAAAGAGCGTGAGCTAGGTTCGAACTGATTATGACTTTATCTAACTGTCTGTACAGGCATAATCGAGAGCAGGTTCCGTAATCGAAACAAGAAAACTGCGTTTCAGAAAAACCTTGAAAAGCTGAAGAGTAGGCAAAAACTCGCCAGTCATCATATCAAATTTATACCTTTTATCTCAAGGACGTAAACAGGGAAAACCATCTGAATCGTCTTCACCTTCGTCCGATGAGGAGAGCGCTAGTTCGCAGGAGAACGGTGTTCCGTTCAAAGGCGCCAAACCAAGTAGCGACTTTGACAGTCTCTTCGATGAAGATTCCGAAGTCAACTCCTCTGACTTTATCGTGGAAGATGACAACTCAGTGGTCGCAACCTTGCCCATGGAGTTCAGTATGGAATCCCACGAGGACCTTGATCATCAATTCAAAAAGATTTTTCAATTTTTTGTGCATATCGCTGTTAGGCCCGCTAAAGAAAGGCATCATTTCATGGAAGACCAACTATACAGTTTGTATCATGCGGTTGAAGCCCTTGCCAATTATTGATTCTTCCTTGAATATTGCAGGAGAACAATATTTTTCCATGCCGTTACAGACAGTTCGGCGCAAGCTTTCCGGTTTGAAAGATTCTCTTGTCTCATCCTCGGTATGGCGTCCTGGTTTTAAGAAAGCTTTAGCCGCATACCCCGTGTTCGACTTGGTCCCTCTTGACTTTGCTGTTCCGTCCTGTGATGCGTGTCACCTTGGAGGAAGAATGTCGACCTTGATAGGGCGACTAAGCGGTTCGCCATACGACCCTCTCGGTTTTGAGTTCAAAGTACGTGGCGTGTTTAAGGAAGGCAAATTTTGATGGCTTACTACTCCAGTAGGATAAAGATGACGATGATGATGACAACATGAGTTCCGACGAGAAGGCCGCTGTTGAGTTCCACCTTGGAAGATTCTGTGCTCGTCGCACACGGGTTTATCATGAATTTACGCATTGGGAGGTCTGTCAAGTTGATTTATGTATGTTTTACATCGTCTCATCAATTTTGCAGTATGCGCTCTTTAAATGTATACGCGACGAAGTCGATGAGCTCCATGAAAATCGCCAGTCGCGTGGTTTCTTTCGCATTGCTTATGCTGGGGGCATAGAGCCTCCTCAGGACCTTGGAGATGCGGATGGGATTTGTGAATGGCTTGACCAAAGGAAAGTGATAGATATGGAGTGGATAAAAATTAAGGATATGATGGAAAGTGCACGGCATCTTGAGTTGGACAAGAAGAAGGGTGATGATGATTAGGAGTGTAGTTTATGAATCGTGACTGCACCTGCCAACGGTGCCAATTGATGATTCGCGCGACGCGTTTGTTTGATTTGAGTGGTCAAACTAAACAACGGACATCTGACTGGTGAAAGTTGTACATGGCTTTCTTGTAGTTGTTTCATCAATTCTGTCATGGCTTACCCGCATTATACGCCACCTACTGGCACTCATCCACCGACCTCGACAACATATCCTTATGGTGCCTATCATCCCACTGCTCATGCAGCCTACGCAGCACATCCGCAAACACCAGGAGCATACTCCTATACACCCTCTGCCTATCAGACGGGCGTCACCAGTTATGGGTGGCCATATCCATACGCTTGGCCCCCTCCTACCCAGCAAGCTCACGCTACAACGTCGACAATAACTCCAGTTTCTACAACTGCGTCAACGCAGCCTCCAGCCACACCAACGGTGGCTCAAGCTCCGCCAAAACCAACAACTTTTACGTCATATACGCCTTCGTATATGAGGGAAAGCGCCGTAGCTGCCTCATCCGGTGGTGCTACAGGTCGCGGCTCGCGCAAACAGTCCACCAGAGGCTTGTTCACTAAAGAGCGTGAGCAACTTGTATCCTTGCACCATTCGTCTCTAAATTCATGATTCCATAGTGAAGAGTATCATGTATGGGTTCGGTGATGATCGTAATCCAGCAAATGACACAGTAAATGTGATGGAGGAGATTCTTGTTGAGTATATAATGGATGTTGTATGGCAGTTCCGCACTGCACATAATCAACAAACAAACTTATTCGTTTCATCAGTGCGCATCTGCTGGAAATTCCTCTCGAAAAACCCGACTATCCATAGACGACCTGAGAAGGGCACTCTCCCGACCGGCAGACGCCAAAAAACTGGCCCGCATGGAGGAACTTCTTTTCATGCAAGAAGATATCAAGCGTGCTCGTGCACAGTTTGACGATAATACAAATCCCACCGAGTTCTAGAAGTGTTTAACCCATGTAGACTCGCATGTACGTTATAAAGGTGACATGTACATGATTTTCCATTCATTGATAATTTGATATCATACAGCAGGAGCTTCCTAAATCACCGAGATTTGTCGGGGTTTAGCGAACTAAAATCGGTAGCTTCCTCTATGACACTGTTGTGTCGTGAGGATTATGAGACTCGGTGAACAGCTGTTTCGATCCGAACACGACATTGATGGGGGTGGTCATTACGGCGGCACCAGGTTTCTCGGCGTCAGTGGTCACTCGACGCTGGCATGTGACCCTATATAAAGACTCCAGTGGCTTCAGTCATATGGAAGAGTTTTCGGGGACAAATGGCTCATTATCATTCTTCCATAGCATCACCGTCCGGTTCTTGATCCTGGTCGTTTGATTTTTGTGCTGTCTGATCGCGAGCTTGAACACCTGAGGGAGTGATGAGAAGGTTAAGAAAGTATGATTTGAAATGAACTGACCTCCGCTCTGAGAAAGAGGCTTAAGGTTCTGTTTCAACCACTCTTCGGACTCCCATACTTGGCAAATGTGAATACGAAGATGGGCAGCGATAAGTGGATGGCATACCGGCTCTATTGCCACCCAGTTGTAGCGGCGTCTTCATAGGTCTTGCCAGATTTACTTTTAGGACTTTACCGCGCAGTTCGTTCATGTCCATATTGTCAATCGCGTCTTGGGCATCGGCAGAAGAACTATATGTGATAAACGCAAAACCACGATGTTTCGCTTCTAACAAGGCCGTGAGATGTGGCACAACAGAAGGAGCTTCTCTCTACCATCTTGTTGATTTGGATTGGTGGCAGCAGACGGTAGTTGAACTTCAATTATGTCTCCTATGATCCAAGTAGAAGATCTGAACACGGGAAAATCTCGAAATGGGCAAGTGACCATACCAAACGTAGAAAAACTCTCGTAAAGAGTCCCCTCATCGACATCGTCAGCAACACCGCCGACAAAGACGGTTCTTTTCGACTTGGTACCTTCTTCCATTATATCTGGGGGTACAAAGAGAGAAGAAAAGCTCGCACGATGAACGGACCAGAGGTGGATGCACGTGCAACGTCACGGTGGAACGGTTACGTGGGGCCAGAGGATCAAATTCCAAGTTGACCAAAAGGGTCTTGTTCATCCCACCTCTGCCCATCCAAAGGTTTTATGACAAGTACCCACTATGTTGATTACCCCCTCCGTTAGGGCTTCTTATTACTGTCTCATGTGGCCTTGCATCCTCGATGCCCAAGAGATACCCAAACTGCGCGCATCCCCAGATCACCGAGCCCAAGGAATTCTAAATTCGCCACTACCTGTACACTCGCAATTAGCCTGAGAAACAATATCCAAATCTCTTCGTTTGTTCCATACGGTATTACTGTATCGGGAAGATCGTGCGTTTGAACATCCTGGAGGCTGGCGCTACTATTCCGCCGAGTCTATGTTGAGGATAATGATCCCAAACTCAAAAGGAATCATACAGATATTGTTGAGGGTCCTCCTGACAGCGATGCCATACGTGGATATTCAGAATACATAAACAGTATTTTATTCTCCATCGGCTATCCCCCTTGTCCCTTCCTAACACTGTTGGTTGCTTTCTGGTCCCCCCTTCCAGTCTCTTGGCCTACTTGAACCTCTTTTCTTCTGTCAATTTTCGTGTTTGTGTCATATAGTATTTATCTTATCGACTTCGCGCCACTTTGTTCATGCCTAGCGCCTGGGTTCAGGAAAATGGATACCTGCCTGAATCACCGTTGTCTTCAGACTCTTCTCTTGATGAAGACGACGTTAACCGACGCATGACGCCCCATTGGCCTAGCTACCAAAATACTTTCAAGATCCGTGGATTTCGGTTGGAGACTGTTCGGGACGTGAAAGAGTTCTACGAAAAACATTTACACCATCACGGTCCCGAACTGTCTGCTTCACACGCGGAATATCTGCGTATATGCGAGAGTCAAGATGACGAGGCATTGTGTCCAGATGCTGGGCTGGTGAGAATTCTGATTGTTATTACTGTTATCCTCATCTGATAAATTTAGCGTGACAATTTGTTCCGAGGATTTCGTGTCTGCGATGGGACGAAGGTTATGGTGAAAGCCGTCCATCTGTACAGCCGTGAATACGAAGTCATTCGTTTTCTCTCTACGCCGCGACTACGACATGACCCGATGAACCACACTATACGTCAGTGATTCATTGTATCTCGGCCACCTTTTCTATTTGAACTAATTCTTCTACAGCTGTGTTGGATTTCATTGAAGTCGTCGATGATGATATTGTGTTCATTGTGATGGAGGAATGGTCTTCACAACTCATCACTGATGCCCCTTGTTGCGTGAAGCTCTTTCTTGCGGCTCTCAGACAGTGTATCGAGGTATATGAACTGGTTCCTTGTCTTCAACTACTAATATACGGATTGCAGCATGCCGCATTCATGCATAAACATCGTATAGCCCATCTAGACATATCTCTTCGGAATCTCCTGACCGATTATAATGGTCGTTACGCTTATATCGATTTCGAACTCAGTCGAAGGTACACCAAAACGTCCAAACCTGTCATTTCTGGTTATCGCGGAACTGAAGTCCCCCCTGAGTGTGAACGAGGTGCGATCGCGGATCCATACAAGATTGATGTATGGGCACTGGCTGTCCTTATTCTGCGAACGTGCAAGGTATGTATGCAAGATGATCTCCATCTTTACAAGCTTTTATTCTCCTTGTTAGTTGGCTGGGTATTACATTCCTGAATTAATGCAACTCATCAAACCTATGCTCCACGAAGACCCTAATCACAGGCCATCTATTCATCACGTTCTCCGAGCATTTGACAGTATGGTCTCAATGATTGGTGATCTACGTTCGACCTGTCCAAGCTCTCATTAATCATGGACAAAGAGCTCATTTCTGGAAATGGTTGATTCGTTATTGGCGCTATCATACTATTGGTGTACATGTTCACAACCCTTGTATTTTACAGAAATAGATTTAGATCGTCAGCTATTAATCATACAGAAGGTATCGGATCTTGAGTTTCTGTTTCAAGACGCTGGCGTTTTCGTTGCAGGTATCGCTCACGAGCACTCTGCACATCGGCATCGTTGTTGCGCTTCGCAACGATCCTTCGCATGGTCTCTTCTTCTACCAGACGTTTCTCTTGCGTGACTCTATCTTCCTCTTCCTCCATTTGTTGTCGAATCTCTCGTGCCCGCCGCTCGTTGATTTCTCGGCGACTTGCAGCAGTTCCCACAGCTCGATGACTTTGAATAGTCTCGGAGCCGACGTGAGAAGCTTGGGCTGATCGCATTCCGAGTCGCCGGGTATTAGGAGCCGCAAGGTTCAAACCTGCACTTAACAATTCACGCTTGTCGACAATCTGATTATCATCGTTCAATTCGACTTCTTTGCCTTCTGCTCGCGCGATTCTCGCAAGCTCGAGATCAGATAACGGCGTATGGTCGGGAGGTTTCACGATGGTCAAATTGGGTGCGGGACCTTGTGGCCCGATAATGCGTGTCTTTTGAGTGGCGGCCACTGTAGCTTCGTGGTTCTGTTCGGATTCTTCCAGCATCTTTCTGTAGAAATGGGTCATCCCAGTAGATTTGTAACCTTGCTTTTTCCGTTCCTCTGAAATAATGTTACATCGACGCGCTATGTAGAAGGATCTGCAAAGGAAAATCGTACCTTCTCTCTTTCTCTCCTCCTCTTCTGCTTTTCGAACTTCGGCCATCTGATCCTTATAAGCTTGAGTCACGAAGACCTCCTTGTCCTTGAACTGATCGCCCTCTGCTTCTCTTTCAAGTTGCATCATTTTTTCTTCCGCACGCAAGTGATCCAATTTTCTCGTAGCCGCAGATTCGAGGAGACCACGAATATATTTGGGCTATAACGAACGTTGATGAGATGACGGACGCTCGCTGCGACAAATATGTACGTGCCTTACGTTCTAGAGCTTCCTGTTCTTTAGCTGCCTTCTGTCGCAACTTCGCCTCCTGCATTCTATCCCACACCTCATCGTATTCGTAAACCGTTTCATCGACCTCCATCTCGGCCTCCATTCGCTTCTTCGTGGCTTTGGACGTCGCTACATTCTGCGCCAGAAGCTTCTTGTTCGCTGGAGCATTTCGATCAGCAGCAGCTGACGTTGGGGCAGCATCGAGAGTATCATCATCTCCCAAGTAAAATGCTGGACGTTTGAGAGAAGCCGGAGGTAGCTCGGCCTTCTGAGGTTTAGAAAGAGAGAATGAGAGCTTCATGAGCGACGCTGCATTGAACAACGTTCGGAGTTTGAAATGTCGTTTAGTTTCTGCTTTCTATCATATTCATGGCGCAGGCAAGTTTTGACAGGAGACGCATAAATGGCCCCGAAGAGAGCCACCCTCCAATTTTTGACGACGCTGAGGGTTTGTCTTGGACCTTAGGTCAACCACGAAAGTCACGGAAACCAACGGACATTCGTCTCATCTGTATGCTGCAAGTTTTGTCCCTCCTGTCAATCTCACCCTCACCCAGTCCTGCAGCCCGGGTTGATTGATCAAGCGAATGGGTCTGCTTATGTAGAGACGGAACGAACGAAGATTGCTTGTGCTGTGTTTGTCTTTTCCTCCCTCGCAATACACACCATGTACAACGCCACTTACATCGTCCAGCTATGGCCCAAGACAGTCAAAAAACATTGCATATAACGAGAAAGGAAAACTCAACGTCGAAGTCAAGTTTGCCCCTTTCTCTTCCGGACGTCGAAAGGCACCTATGCGTGTATGATATCTCAATTGTGACCAGCTAGGAGTGCATAATCATTGAGCTGATCTAGGATGCTGAAGATAGGTCGTTGGCGGTGGCTATACATCAAGCACTTATACCATCAGTGCGCCTAGAACTACTACCAAAATCCACCATAGACATCTTCCTGACAATCATTGAGGCTGATGGAATCGAAGGGTGCATAGCATCTGGGGTTGTGGCTGCCAGTACTGCCTTGGCGGATGCCGGAGTAGAGATGCTCGGTCTTGTCATGTCCTGCGCTGCTGTGAGAACTTTTTTCTTACACTCACTGATCTAAACCTCATGTTTCGTAGTCCATCGTCGGTAGAGAAGTTTGGGTAGATCCTACTGGAGAAGAGGCTCAATTGGCGAAAGGCACTTTGGTTCTATCTTCCATGCCTGCTCTGGACACCGTCACCAGTATCTGGCAGTCTGGTCAAATGAGCTCGGGAGAAGTTTTTGAGGTGTGTTGCTATGGCCAATCTCATTTCCTTGTCCTTGCTAATCTCGTCCAAAGTGCATGAATGTTTGTCATGAACGGTGTACAGACATCCACTCTGTGGTGGCACAGGCATTGCGAGATTCTGTAAAAGCATATATGTGATCCACCATGTACTAAGTGTTCACCTCCAAAAAGTAACGTAGGGTAAATTTTTGTCCTTAGCGACGCCGCACACGCGTTCTCTCAGACTGAGTACTGAACTCGTTCACGCGTTCATGCCACGTGACATAAAATTACTTTTCTTAGTCTTGCAATAAGGTCGTCACAGAGCTGTGGACTCGTCGCCGGTCCTTACAATCGTCAACGACAGGCCTCCAACGCTTGGTGAACGATCCCTACGTGGCGAATCTCAAGTGACGGCCTTTCAGCTATCTGTCCATGACTCTCATGAGAGATGACTACGTTACCGTCAAGTCCCCCAAAAGCGGAGCATATCCTCCATCTTCACCTCTCCTCAATCGACATTCTCACGATTCTGATGAGGTATCACTGCGAGCTCTCGAAATCTCCGAAGGACCATCCGTAACTCCCGTCAGATATAGTCGGTATGCTCTGTTTCTGACCCTGCAGTCACGTCAGAATTCTTTAACTCTTGTGTAGTAGCCGTTCTTACTCAGGCTCCGGGTTTGAATTTCAGCATGATCTGGTGGGTCTCGAACCATGATTTCCGTTTCTTTGATGTTTGAGTCACATTTCCACAGCTCCCGTTGAGTATGAGTCTTACAGATCCGGACGTTGGGCAAGGACCAAGCCATGATAAGAGTGTCGGGCTCATCAATGGCAAGTCTTCGCTAATATGGTTCCCCGCATACTGAGTACATAGTGCAATGTCCCCTGAAGGTATTGCTCTCATTGTGGGTTTACAGGTATGAGGTCGCATACTTTTCGCGGCCCATTGAATATATTCTTTATTTCATAGATCGGCTCAGGCATTTTGTAAAGGCAATCCTCTGCTTTGAGTTGTCAACTTTTCTCATTCATTCATTCATAGTTCATCACCTGGGATCGTTGTTGCGAACACAAAAAGTGTCGGTGCGAGTTTAACTGTATGGTTGCTCTCTGGACTACTTGCGTGGACGGGTGCTAGCAGTTTCGCGGAGTTGGGCTCGGCTATTCCTCTGAACGGTGGTGCGCAAGCATATCTCTCATATGCGTATGGGCCGCTTGTTTCCTACCTTTTTGCATGGACTGCGATCATTGCATTGAAGCCTGGTACGTTTATATTATCTCGATGTGTTTAGATCTTTGGCCCACTCCGTTCAGGTGGAAATGCGGTTATCAGCCTCATCTTCGCAGAGTACATAAACCGCCTCTTTTGGAGCCATTCCCGCGACGAGGTATCCCCGGATGATATTCCTCAGTGGGCTATCAAACTCACGGCAGTTGGGGCAGTCGTGGTGGTGACCATAATCTGCATAGTTTCTCGCAAGCTGGGTTCGAGAGCTGCCGTTGTCTTTACGAGCATCAAGGTGGGTGCTCCATCAATAAGAAAATTGTTCTTGTACCTTTTTTACCTTTCGTCAAGGTTGTCTCCCTGGTACGACTCAAAGTATCTTTCGTCGAGCTCGCTTAATCCTTTTCCAGATAGCTATTACAGTTTTGGGTCTGATACAATTGGCTCGTGGCAAAGCCTCGACGTCCTTTCGACAACCGTTGTTTGAAGGCACGAGCAGAAGCCCGTCTTCATGGTCTCTTGCATTATATTCTGGCCTATGGGCATACGATGGCTGGGATCAAGCTAATTACGTAGGAGGGGAAATGACTTACCCCGAAAGAAACATACCGAGAGCCATTCATTCTAGCATGGCCATTGTGGTCGTAAGTACGCTAGATATTTCTCTACATTTCTTATACTCAGAATGCTTTAGTTGACATTTATGTTGACAAACATCTCGTACTTTGTTGTGCTCAACACGGTGAGCTGCATCACTGTACCGGACGTCCACCTCTTACAGGATGGTTGTGTAGGTGACAGTCAGCATGAGTAATACAGTTGCTTTGGATTTTGGTCGAACTTTGTTTGGTCCAATTGGACGCATGGTCTTTGCTTTCATGGTCGCCTTCTCTTGTTTTGGCGCACTTAATGGTAAACATTCCTCGAAGCTTGATCTATGTGCCCTCTGACTTTTATCAGGCTCATTCTTTACGACATCCCGCTTGATGTACGCTGCGGGAAAAGAACACTTTCTGCCTGCTCTTTTTGGTCGGCTACATATTTCACGCAAGACCCCAATGAACGCTGCTTTATTGCAGGCTTTTATCACGATCTCATTCATCGTGATTGGAGGAGGATTCAGATCACTCATAAACTTCTCAGTCGTTGCGTCTTGGGCCTTTTACTTCCTTACCGTGAGTCAATGCTTTCACCCGTTTGGTGGAGATCGTAAATGCAGGTCCTTGGATTGGTCATTCTTCGTATAAAAGAACCTTCGTTAGAAAGGTACGGGAACCTTTTCTTGGTTATTTTCACCCATGTCTTACACGAGCGCTTTAGACCTTACAAGGTGTGGATCATCACTCCAATCACCTTCTGCGGTGTAAGTTCGCTGTCCTTACAGGCCCATAATCTAAGTCCTCGCATTCCTCTGCAGGTTGCCCTTTTCCTTTTAATCATGCCGATCATTGCTGCACCTGTCGAGGCTGTTGCAGTCCTTGGTACGCTACTGTCGCGTTTTCGCGGGAACACAATACTCATGACTCAACTAAAGGATTCGTTTTGGGTGGGATTCCTGTGTTCTATATTACCCGACGAAATGAGGGAAATCGCCCTCGAATATTTTGTGAGTATTGCATACGCTTTGATGGGGTTATCACGGTAATGAGAACTGCTTCCAAAGTATGGATATCGTCATACTGGAGTCGAATACGAGGACGTCAACCTAATGAAGAAGGATGGGAGGCTGTAGCGACAGAGGGAGACGAACCCATAGAAATGGTAGAAGGTTACTCGCATAGGTAGCCAGTGGTCCAGATTTTTTGGAGGCAATCCTCTATTTAGAGCATATACCCCTTGTCAACAGTGATATCATTGCCAATCACCTTGCGTCAGCTAAGTCCCACCTCTAAATCACGTCAGATCGTGAAAACCAAAT
>JAGGAW010000018.1:0-49261 GCA_017657375.1 Termitomyces sp. T27 | reverse complement strand
TTTTCAAGCTCGCGCTTTATATACATTCCTTGAACTTTGAATGTTTCAACAGCACATCTTACTGCGTTGGCATCTCGATACTTTTATTGCACTCCTTAAAGTACAAAATAAACAATCATCATGCGAAAGTATGGAAGGAAAAGAATACGTGACGAGGAATGAAATACGACAACCTCCCATCCCCCTAATCTCCCGTCGTGCTATTCATCGGAATTGTTCGAGTGCACAAGGGCACAGGTACTTGACCACTTTATGCAGCCCGGGCCTTTGCCTTAGCAGCCATCTACAACGTCCAAGTTAGCCAATGAGCAAGAGAGACAAGAGTGGATATACGCACGAGGTTCAGAGCCGAACCAGCCTTGAACCACTCAATCTGGCCCTGGTTGAAGGAATGCGCAAGAGAGATGTCCTGTGTCGAACCGTCCTCCTTCTTCACCCTAAGAGTGAGGTTCTTGCCGGGAGCGAAGCTCTCCAAGCCAAGGATGGAAACCTTGTCCGAAGGGCTGATCTTATCGTAGTCGGCAGGGTCGGCGAAGGTGAGGGCAAGCATACCCTGCTTCTTCAAGTTGGTCTCGTGGATACGAGCGAAGGAACGGACGATGATGGCGAGACCGCCGAGGTAGCGGGGCTCCAGAGCAGCGTGCTCACGGGAGGAACCTTCACCGTAGTTGGAATCACCGATGACAACCCACTTGATGCCCTTGTCGCGGTACTCGGCAGCGACCTGGGGGACTCCTGCCCACTCGCCAGTGAACTGGTTCTTGACCTTGTTAGCTTCGCCGTTCTCAGCGTTGATAGCGCCAATGAGGCAGTTCTCTGTGAAGTCGACGTTAAGTCATGTACTAAATCAAGAGTTGGGTTACGTACGGGAGATGTTTTGGAGATGGCCACGGTACTTCAACCATGGGCCACCAGCAGAGATGTGATCAGTTGCTAAACCAATACACGTTTGAGACCATCCTAAAACAGAATGTCAAAGTACTTACTGCATTTGCCCTGGACCTTGATGAGGATGGGAAGATCTTCGGGGGTCTTGCCATCCCAAGCCTTGAAGGGCTCGAGGACTTGGAGACGGTCAGACTTGGGATCGACGGCAACTTGGACGCTAGCACGATCGGCAGGGGGAGGCTGGAAGGTGTTCTCGCCGGGGTCGTAACCACGAGGAGGAAGCTCAGCACCATTAGGGGCGGAGAACTTGAACTCCTTGCCGTCGGAACCGGTCAGAGTGTCGGTGAGAGGGTTGAAAGTGAGGCGGCCGGCGAAAGCCATGGCAGTGACGAGATCAGGGGAAGCGACGTAGGCATGAGTGGCGGGGTTAGCGTCGTTACGACCGGTGAAGTTGCGGTTGTACGAGGTGATGACTAATCAACCAAGATCAGACTAGCCTACAATGCGATGAAGATGCAAACACGTACTGGAATTCTTTTCACCTTTCTTAACATCTTGCCTATCCCACTGGCCGATACAAGGTCCACAAGCGTTGGCAAGAATGACTCCGCCGGCTTCCTCGAAGACACCCATTTGACCGTCACGAGCGATAGTGGCACGGATTTGTTCAGAACCGGGGGTGATGGTGAACTTGCTCTTGGTTTTAAGACCGTGGGAGAGAGCCTCCTTGGCAATAGAAGCAGAGCGGGACATATCCTCGTACGAAGAGTTGGTGCAGGAGCCAATGAGTCCAACCTTGAGTTCCTCGGGCCAGCCGTTCTTCTTGACCTCATTAGCGAACTTGGAGATGGGGGTGGCGAGATCGGGAGTGAAGGGTCCGTTGACATGGGGCTCAAGCTCAGAAAGGTTCTGTTGGACGGTTAGTCCAGTTAAGACTCACAAGACAAACAAACGGCGTACGATTTCGAGGAACCGGTCATACTCTGCGCCCTGGTCTGCGGCAAGGTTATGCTTGAAGCTCTCAGCGTATTTGGCGATTTCAGGGCGCTTGGTGGCGTTGAGGTAGTCGGCCATACGGTTATTCCAAGGGAAGAGGGAAGTGGTCGCGCCAATTTCAGCACCCATGTTGCAAATAGTAGCCATACCAGTGCAGGACAGAGACTCGACACCAGAACCCATGTATTCAACGATCGCGCCAGTGCCACCCTTGACGGTCAGTTCACCAGCAACCTTGAGAATAACGTCTGCAGGGCATGAGCGAGCGTCATTTGAAAAAAATCACTCCAAGCCTACCCTTGGGAGTAGTCCATCCGCCAATCTTGCCAGTCAACTTAATGCCGATGACCTTGGGGCATTTGAGTTCCCAGGGAATGTCCGCCATGACATCGACTGCGTCAGCTCCACCAACACCGCAAGCAATCATGCCGAGACCACCAGCATTCGGTGTGTGAGAGTCCGTGCCGATCATAAGTCCACCAGGGAAGGCATAGTTCTCGAGAATGATTTGGTGAATGATGCCTGAGCCGGGTTTCCAGAATCCAAGACCGTACTGGCATACAGAACGTTAAATGATCGTAAAACATTTTGAAGGAGAACAGACCAACCTTCGCAGTCGCAGTCGCCAAGAAGTCATAGACTTCCTTATTAATCTGATTAGCGCGCGCCAAATCCTTTACGCCGCCGACTTGAGCCTCAATGAGATGGTCGCAGTGGACTGTAGCGGGAACAGCAACAGTGTCCATGCCTGCGGACATGAATTGGAGGAGGGCCATCTGATCATCATGTTAATTGTCGTGGAGCAATAAGAAGTTCACAGCTAGATTACCTGCGCGGTAGCATCCTGACAAGCAACTCGCTGTACAACACTCAGTTAAAATGCAGAATAATGATCAAAGGTTTTACTCACGTCCGGGCGGAGCTTAAGGTAGCTGACACCACGCTCAATGTCCTGACCATGGGCGTCGTCGAGATGTCCATAGAGAATCTTTTCCGACAAAGTCAGGGGTCGGTTCAGCCTGAACGTCGCCAGAGCAAAGGAGTAATCTTCAGCGGAAGGGAAACAATCTGATTCACGTCTACCCACCTGCCCCGGACAATGGCAAGATTGTCCTCAATGCGCTGATAGTTGATGTATGCGGTCTTCTCGTGCAAGGACATGGGCACTTTTGTATCACCGATGCGCGGTGCAGCGGTGGCCATGCCTGCGGCCAGCCGCTGCAGCGCACGCACTGCGCTTGCGGTCCTGTTTGAGAGGTTAAACATCGTCCTCAGCGACGACGACGGGCAGTAGAGGATTAAGAGTGGATGGAGACTTCCGGACCCGGATCGAACAAATTTATCCTTTTATCGCACGTGAATCAATCGATGCCGGATCAAAATCCAGCCAATCACAGTAGCGGTTTTATGCTGCAACGGCTTATCTAAGCTCCCGCGAGGCATGAATGGGGTCATTGTGTCTTCCGTTATGTGCCGGTTGAACACAGCGTCGACGCTCCTCATTCCCCTGCGATACAAATCGGACGTAAGAGCCGCATTGCGCTTTCACGTTGAAATATCTCACTTGTCCTCTACCTGCAATTCAAGACTTGCCTACCTTGGACCGACAACAAAGGGCTCTGAGTCTCGGAACGGCAATTAATTACCCGGAGCAGGTTTTTTGTGCGACAACATGGCACGCACTCCACTACCCAACAAGTGACCGTGTTTCTTTCATCAGCATGTCAATATCTTCGACGAGGGATTCTCCGAGCACCGCTTTCTCTGCTTTTCGTGTCAACAAAGCTTGTGCTCTCTCTTCCAAGCTCTCGACGTTCTCATGGTATTTAGCTATGTATTTGCCTCGTGAGCATTTGCATATGCTATACGAAGAACTTAAAGCTCACCGATCAGCATCTCTTCCTCAGGTGTTTGACTCGGAGTGTGTAGCGCATCAACTGTGACAAGATACGATGACCGTTCCTTCGCTACACAATAATCATGAATTTTCTGACATGAAATCATCTAAGAGCGCTGACCTCTCCGCAACATCTCCTTGACTGCCTCCATGGCTGCGTCAGGTTCCTGCATAATTCATGATCAGCTAATACATAAGGATCAAAGTGTGCAACTCTCGACCTGTAGTGTCCCCATCTTAAAAGTTCTGCCTACTTCCTCGATCAAGGATCGTTTTCTTTCCCTCCTCTGTGGTTTCTCAGAAGCAGACAAGCGTAGCCGGAGGACATCTATATATCCTTTTACATTAGGAGTGTCTTCAAGGATAGACGAACGCAGGATCTGCGAGGTTTGCTCAAGGAATACCGATATCTAGATGATCTGTCAAAGATATCATCGTCGGTGATCAAGTAAGAAACTGACTGAAGCGATTAGATGTTCGCACAGAAATCCCAAGGCGATCGCTTTGTCGGATAGTCTTTGTAAGTCCTGTCTCCTCGATTCCTAGCCAGCCATGAAAACATCACATACAGATAACCACTACGATTGGTCCTATACTCACATTAGCCTTTTCCTTGTTCGATAAATCTTTCTTCGTTATGCAAGGCAGCGTTGATAGAACGGCATCATGATATCTCATCTTGTTCTTTGCCTTCACACGTGCGATCTTGCAACATCTTTCTCTGCAGAAAAACAAAAGACAGAGCGAGATATCTCAGCAAAACAAAAGTTAGCCAAGATAGTGAAGCAAAAGTAAACATACAACATATCTTCAAGTTGATCAGCTTGTACTTTCTTCGACAAACGGAGACGTAGGCGGGAAGTGAGTAATGAACTCGGTTCATGCTCCGATTCCTTGATTCGACAGAGTCGGGTATGGTACGCGTGCAAATTCTACGTGGTGATAGTAAGAGCTCGTGAATGCCTCTTGAATATACATAAGTAGCATGACGACTCACTGTAATGACTTCGCGTGTGTGTGAGAATTTCTGCCGTCGTTTGACATTCACGGAAGAAACAAAGTCTGAGTCCGGAGGCTACGACGATCGACGGAATGCGTTGACATATGTAGTAACGATGAAATACAAAGATGATTACTTACCTCGATCTCGGATGGCGTCTCTAAAGGGGTATTTCTGTTATGATCGTCAGTCGCAAATCCCAAAGAGGAACATGTTTCCATGGATGATGGTAGCAAACCTGAGTGTATTCATCATCATTTTCATTAACTCCTGAAACCGACTGATGCGTACCCGCTCCCGCCCCTCCAGGACACATAGCAGAAGGGCGGCCCGACGCTTCTCCTGAAGAATCTGTTTGAGATTTACGACCTGAGAGTCTGAAATACCCTATGAGGAATTCATGCGTCGAGAGTACGAGAGGACATACGGGCTTGCTCCAGATCGGCCTGCCTCTTTTTCAATTGCTCATTAAGCAGAATAGTCTCCCGTTGAACATGGCTGAGCTCAGTCATCGATCGTCGAACGGGGTCATTACCAGGTCTCCGTGCGGATGATATCGAGTACGATTCCCGGATCCTACGAGTGGCCAGTCCGATCTCAGTTGAACGGGTTCGGGAGATTCGGAGAGCAACATGGTGACAAACTGTTGAATCAAGTGTCGGTCTCGGGCTACTTCCCTTCTACCCTTAATCTGAGTGCTCATGAAGAGGAGAAGCTCCGCAAACGGTCCCTGGTACAATCGACTGAAGTCATCAGAGGAAATAACAGGTGCTCCAAGTGTGAGTAGATCACTGTTGACTTGTGATGCATCTTTACTTTGATTTTTAGTTCTTTGAGCATCTGAAGAGGTATGTTGAGGAATCCGCGATGGCTGTGGCTGGCTCATGGGTGGAACGTAGTAAGTTTGTCTAGTTACGCGTCGCGTGTTATCAAGTCACATGCTGCGACTTTTTCTCATGGGTGTCGGAAGTCCGGACATCGTTCCGAACTCTCTGTCGACTCCGAGTCCGAGTCACTGATGCGGTCCTGAAGGTCACTAACTCAAATACCGTTACTGATACAGTCATCAAGAACATTCGCACACTAGCTGTATGATGAGTTAACGCTGTTTCTCAATTGTCTCCTTTCCCCTCGATGATGCCTCTATTCCTGCTGGCGGCTGCACAATTTACAAATTGCTGGCTTTCAGTTACTTACTACAGTGCCTGGTACTAACGATTCCGAAACCCATCTGCCAACATATTGGGCTATGTCTGAGTCAGATCAGCCTTGTACCTCCATCTGTCCATCATCATCAAGAAGTCATTGAAGGCTTTCGATGGTATCTTCGTGTACAGCCAGTTGTTGACCCGCTGAAACTCGAAGTTGCTGTTGACGATCCGACTGTTTGTCGTTTGCGGAATAGAGGAGACCGACACCTTGTATTTGGTCATGTCGGAGACAGGAGAACAAGGTTGCCCTCCGGTAACCCGCTCCCCCGACGGTTCAGAGTGACGTCGTGCTGCTGTACATATTGACGTATGGGACCCATATAATACCGACTGACGGGTAGGACGTCGGTCTACACAAGCCCCGAGGTCTGCAAGACCGAAAATGACGGTGCTGTATCCCTCTCCGTCCGGTCCTGTCTACCACTACCCGAACATTCCAGGACCATATATCGGCGCCGTTATTGTATGTGCCTTCTTTTCACACTGTCGGATATTTTGCTGATTGACATTCCCACCTGCATAGTTTGAACTATTTTTGTACGGTGCGTCGTCACAGGTACATCATGGCTTGTATCACCTACAGAGGCATTTTATCTAGGGATCTATTTCGTCTCTTTCTTCTCTTACGCGGCAATTCTCCTGCACAAGAGACGCGTTCATTGGTTTCCCCTTCTTTCAGCAGTCACAATGTTCGGAATTGCGTCGGCTGATGTTGCGTATACCTTGCGCTTGCTCTTCCAAAAATTTCTGGTTCAAGGACTCGAGTATGAAGAACTTCGGCCGAAGTATATCATGTATGTTGTAAACAGGTGTGTTTGTTTCCTTTTCCCGTGAAAACTACCGAACTCGAAGTTGTGAAGCGTGATCGCCGACATACTCTTGGTAAGTGTGTAGTAAACAGTGATGAAAGGGGTCACCTGATTTCCGAACATAGCTTCACAAGTTTTACCTCATATGGAACTCGAACAAATGGATGCTCATTGGCCCAGGTTTTCTCTTGGCCGCAGCTACTGGTATGTGAAGTGATAATACATCTGCGCGGTATTAAAACGATGTTCCAGGGTGTGGATTTGTGTTTGAAGGGACGAGTGCCCATCTTTCGCAATACTCATGGATTAACGTTACCTTGACGGTCATTTTGAATGTCGTAGTCACTGGCTTAACGGGTGAGTACACTCAACTTTGATCGGATGAACTCTTCAAACAGACGAAAAAGCCGGCCGGATTCTCTACATCGGGACGTATGCGCGTGCCATGTTGGGGACAGGGGTGCCCTGCGCACTCTCGATGTGTGCGGCAGTCATGTATGTGATTGCCTTATCGAACGTAATATTTATTGTATGACAAAATACCTCTAGGATTGAATCAGGAACATTGTATGCTCTCTATGTCTCCTTGGACCTCGCCTTCAGAACGAATCCCAATGTGAACGTGCGTGTTCTTCAGGTCTCTGTCAGCTTCTTTCTGTCTCTTACCTTGTTGTCAGATAATCTTAGATGGCGGTCTTATTCAAATAGTGGTGAGTAAATGATAGTCTTGCTAACCTGATGAACCTGAACGCAATACTAGGGTATTATGCCGACCCTTATTCTCGTCCAGATGTCTCTGGGTCGTGCTTCAACCATTGGAACACCATCATATGCGTTACAGGAGATTACAGGATCGTCCTATTGGAGCGAAGAAAACCGTAGAATGCTTGCATTTTCTACTGACATTCCTCTCACCGAGTCAATAGCAAGGCTCTCGGAGAGAGCTCCAGCTATCTAAATTCCAAGCACAAACAATCTTTCCTATCCAGGTCTACGTCTATCCTTTTTGTGTCGTTCTTTTCTGGACCCTCAACCAGACATTCGTCCTTACTGAAATATATTAATAAGAGTATCATTCCTTTGTGTACTTCCCTGTATTTCTATACCTCATCAAGCCTGTTCGTTATATTTATTGTGATCACTATTACCCTTACCACTTTTTGTCATCCATTCACCATGATCTACCCTTTGTAATTTTGATATGATACCCAGAGAATTCTATGATGTCCAAAGATTGTTTAGACAACCGCTGTCAATCGTAATAGGTGACTAGTAACGTTCGGGAAACCTGCATCATAGAATGGTCAGTTGGTATCCCTGATTTCCATAGCAGTGCTATGCTCAAAGAACATTCGCGTGCATCTGTGCTAATTTATAAAATGTGAAAGCTCATAGCCAATCGGCGTGGACGTAGAAATCCAGAGAACATGATGGGAACATAGGGAAGCATGTTGACCATCCTGTCCATAACCCTAATCGAACTTCTTCTTCAGGTTTGAGATATTGCCTTTCAGTGATGATAAGACTCATGGCAGGTGTTAGAAAAGATGTACTCATGTTAAAATCTAGATATATATATATATATCGAATGGAATCCTTCAATCACAGAACGAATAAGGTGCCTTTCATGCATACGGAAGTCTAATGACCTGTACTCAGTTATTAGCGTAAGTAGAGGAAGAAAGCCTATGGTGATATCGGTGGAATACCCTGTGCGGCGATGTCGGCCACAAATATTTTAGTGTCGGCCAGAATGACGAGCCTCCCATCGTTCGCAAACACCATGTTGGCCGACGTCGTCTCCAGGAATAATTTGCCAAGTAAAGTACCTTTATCATTCCAAACCTGGCTTTCGCGTTAGTAGAAAGGATCGGAAGTGATTCAGCAAACCAGACCTGCACGCCATCTCCACACCCGGAGTACACGTTCCCCTGGGCGTCGACCTGAATACCGTCAGGAATGCCAGTATCGACATAGGCAAAAACGCGACGATTCTTGAACATATGTGTCTGCGGATCCACGTCAAACGCGTATCTGGGGAGAATGGATATCAGAACGACGATACAAAATAAATATCAGGTAGTATTGACAAATCGTGGATTTTGTATATTGATCCGTTGGCCAGGGAGACTGCAGACCATAGCTAGGATTGACTTACATAGTAGCCGGTTTAGTCTGATCCAAAGATTCACCTAAAGCTCCAGTATCCGTGCTATGGTTGATGTCGTCATGATGCTCACGTTTGATGTCTGATGGTACTTAATACTTACATGTACGCTGTTTCCCCATCAGCGGTGAAAGCAATTCCATTACATATGTTAAAATCAGTTGCCACCACCAGCACTGACCCAGTCACCGGGTCAAATCGGTACACCTGGTTGGGGAGCAATGGGTTTGGGCGGAAATTAAGGATGAAACCATATCTATTAGTGGAGAGGTGAATACGTGCCGTAGCACGAGGCGAGTTGAATACCAAAGGAGTACGTACTGGGTATCGGTAAAGAACAATTTTCCACTTGGGTGCACCTTGATGTCATTCAAAGAGTTGAACTGTCGGCCAAAGAAGTTATCCAAGAGGACAGTGACATTATTTGGAGCTTTTGGGTCCACAAGAGCCATTGAAGGTGGCAGAGACCCACGTCCAGACGTAACGAGCAAGAGAGATGAATTGTATGGCCCTGTTCCCCCGTTTGTCATTTGAATGGTCTCGGGAAGATCAAGCTGTATGAATTGTTTCCAGGCATTGAGTGAACTGTGCCAACTTATCATCTACCGAAGACGTACAAACGTGACAGGGACGTTAATGACAGTATTATTGGCGGCTAACGCGGTGTCGACATCCGTCAAGTTGATTTTGCCTACAATGTTATTGTGATTCAAGTCACTCATTCCAAGTGCGCCACCATCGTTGCTGGCAAAAAAGACTTCGTTCGTCTCAGGCACATAAATTGGAGCCTCATGCGCAAAGGCAAAAGTGGAATTGGACGCGACCTCCCGAATGAAAGGATTTGGCCCAAGGATTGTAAGGAAAGCAGGGTCAAATATTTGGAAAAAGGGAGGTGCCGTTGAAGTCGGATTGAAGAACGTGTCGAAGGATGATTCGCGGAATGATATGTTGGTATCACTTATCATAGCGAACAATTTCGGATCTATGAACTATTGCAAAAAAGGTCCAACAGGAGTTGATTCTAATAACAAATGTGACGTACAACTGAGTTTTCTGGAATTTGAAGGCGTACATCTTGTGCATTGCCTCCAAAAGCATATAAAGCCACCCAATGGGCTACCACAGCGACAAGGGCAGATGCACACATACTCCTGGGCATGAGATACGAGAGGTTTGTGTTTCTTTTCCAGTGCTTCAATGGTGTGGGGCTGGTTTTTAGCCAATCTGTACATGTAGTCGAAGGGTTCTTTATAGCTTCCATCTCCACATCTTCGAAAACGTCACAGCTCAGCCAAAATAATCTACTTTGACCAAGGCTTCGTACATTGATCCACGAAGAAGTCGGTCACTGTAACGGTTCTGTCATTGGAACACGTCCGAGTCGGAATTACTTAGGTTCGAACTTACTGGCTCAAACTTGTTTTCTATCATTCATAGAGAAAGATGTAACGATCCATTACATACAAAGCTGAATTGATTCATTTTCTGAAAGTCTCACCGTTGTTTTGAACCCACGGATTTGTTTACCCTAAATTCCCCTATTGCACACGAAAAATTGTTGGAACTACCTGTTCCATTACTCAGAACCAAATTAGAACATACCACGTTATAGAGGCGACAAGGTTGGACAACGGGTGACACAGAAACAACCGAAAAGGTGATCAAAGTGGGCTTGACTCAAAAATAGACTCAAAGTCCCCTTCCTCTCCCCCACACTAACCATCAAATCCTGACATAAAATCAGTTCACACGTCAGTACTTCAACAGAATACAGAACGTTAAATTGACGTGTCCCGTCTCATACATAAGTCTAAGTATGTCAACAAGAATGATCAACACTCGGAGTTGAAATTGTCTACACACGTGACATGTCTGAGAACTTACCTTTAAGGGAATGTCAGTTGTGAGGGCGAGCTTTGACTCACACTGAGGTTTTCCCATTTGTAGAGCCGTCAAGTTTGTTTCCTCCTATCTTGTTATAACGTGGCGAGGACGTGAAGTAATTAATTGAGATAGAAAGACAGACAAAAACAATAAAAACGACCGGGAAATAAGTACTGTGTATGTAACAGAAAACCTCGTGGCCATGGGAGACGGGACCCCAGACGAACTTTTTTCTTACCGATTACTTCACACAAATGTCACGGTATTGGTCGAGCTGACGAAAAAACATAGGACCATATTGCAAATTTGCGGTAATCAAGCCTATTCTCGGGTCGACCGTCTAGGCTTCGTCCGATGATCAAGACTCGTCCAACCCAAACTCTCCACTCGTCTACTATAGTGACCTGGTGTTATGCCGGCCCTGTCTATATCGTTTGACCCGGCCTCTCCGGAATTTCGCGCAAGCCACTCGCAACGATCCCGAGAACTCTCCGGGACAGCTGCTCTGATATCTCCACCTAGGTTCCAATCTGCCAGTGTCCATCATCTCCAAGTTTGGAAAACTAGGCTAGAAGGCGTCTCAGACAGATGGCCCATTTCATCTGACTTGCAAGTCCTTATTTTGTCTCGCAGCTCGTAATATATACAAGTATCTCTAAAGACGCCGTGGTTGTCCTTCAGACTTACATCGTTCCCGAGGGTCGGATGGACTTGAGCGGCCGCCGGTGGCATCCCATGCAACTGTTGTCTCTACTTATCGTTCCTCCGGAGTCTTCACAGTTTTCGCGATCGGACTTTACCGGACGCCCAATTTACAATACAGAACAAGGCTTTTGGAACTTCTGTAGGCGAGTTTATCTGGTCTATCATACCAAGTTACCGGAACGAATCTGCTCCTGAATAAACTTAGGTCCGCTCGCCCAATTACTTATATCTCGCATGCGTGGGATTCTCAATGGAACATCACATCACTGCCAAAGTTTTGTCCCCTTCTTTAGGACACGTTTTTCGGGCGGGAATCTCAGAAGTTTTCTGAGACCCTCAATCCAGACTGTTGAGCTGTTCCTTTTAGAGTGCTTATTTCCTCTTCACGCTTTTGACTTGAATCATCGACCAATGCCAGCCGAATCCCATCATGGCATACCTGCCATACGCGGCGTACGCTGGTTCAACGTTGCAATACTAACAATCACGCCAGCAATTGCAGCATATGGCCTATGGGGTTCGCCTCGTAACCATGCAACCATGATGTTCGCATTTGTATATTATTTCTTCTCCATGATAGGTGAGTAAGTCCTTTCAAATAGGCTTTCATAGACCTGACGAATTCCAGGTATCACAGCTGGTATGGCGCATATTTATTTAAGTCAAGAGAGTGGCTTTGCTCACGATTTCTTACAGGTTATCATCGTCTGTGGTCTCACCGTTCGTACAACGCGTCTGCTCTCCTTCAAATATTCTTGCTTTGTGGAGGCTCAAGTGCCGTACAAGGGTCCTGCTTTTGGTGGGCCCGATCTCATCGCTCTCATCACCGTCACACAGACACAGACCTTGATCCCTACAACGCGAACCGTGGTCTATTCTGGACGCACATTGGGTGGATGATCTTCAAAACAGATCTTCGCTCGGGGCAGGCTGACATTTCCGACCTTCGCAAAGACAAGCTTATACAGTGGCAGCATCGCTGGTATTTCACAAACGCTTTTTTCTTCGGTTATCTTCTGCCGACTTTGGTTCCAGGCTTGCTCTGGCACGACTGGGTGGGAGGATTCTGTTTCCCGGGAGCACTGCGCTTGACCGTTGTTCATCACGTATGTTCTCGAAACTTTCGATCATGATGTTTAGACCAAACAATTTTATAGTGTGTGTTTTGCATCAATTCAATTGCGCATTACCTCGGTTCTGCCTCCTACGACGACGCGTTGAGCCCGCGGGACCACCTTCTGTCCGCGATCCTCACTCTGGGCGAGGGTTATCATAACTTCCATCACCAATTTCCGATGGATTATCGGAACGCGTTTCTTTGGTATCAGTATGACCCTACCAAATGGTTCATCGCAACTTGTGCTGTGATCGGCTTGGCGAGTCATCTGAGGACATTCCCTTCCAATGAAATCACTAAAGGCGCGCTTTCGATGAAACTGAAAGAACTCAAGAAGGTTCAGGAATCGCTGACCTGGCCTACATCATCTGAAAAGCTCCCTGTTGTGACATGGGAGACATGTAAGTCGTCTGGCAGCATCAATCCTAGGCACTGTTGATTTACCTTTTGCTAGTGCAAGAGGAGTCGAAGAAGAGTACTTTGATTCTTGTTTCTGGCTTTATCCACGATGTGTCTTCCTTTGTTGACGGTCATCCTGGCGGACGAGATCTCCTTATGAAGAACTCTGGTAAAGACATGACTCCAGCCTTCTTTGGTGGGGTGTACGTACATTCCAATGCCGCGCACAATGTAAGCACAATAACCAATCTCTCCCGCTCAGAGTTGTGTTAATTTCAATAGCTTCTTGCCATGATGAGAATAGGCATCCTTGCTGGGGGAGTAGAAACTCCTACCGGAATTCCGCCGTCGCAGAGATTGTACATCGCTCAAAGAACCACTGATTGACAAAAAAAGCTCTTGCTTTGCTCTAACGGTAGTCGAGTCCTACGTGGCGATTTCTCAAGATCTGTTCGGCTAATTCGGGTTTCAAGCTCGGTCATTTTACATTAAGTACTTATGCTCGAGGGATACCCATTGCGTTCTATAGAGCGATATCCGGAGATGTCGAAGGCAATACCTATACGTAATGAGTTCATCGAAGTAACTATAACTAGAGTGTTACTTAGTTTAGAAGTTCCCATTAAGAACGCGCTCGATGTCAGTTTACTCCAGAGGTTGTGGTGTGTAAGAATCTGATGGTACAACAGAGTAAAACCTTCTTCTCATTTAAGTGGGTTACAATACGATCCTGTTATGCTGCAATTGGAAAACGAGGGCCCGGGCTGTTATATATTTCGCATCGCCTGTTACAAGAGATGTACTTACCTTCAGGTCGAGGGACTGTGAATCGATTGTGATAGTACTTCCAATCAGAGTATTGAGGTAATGGCAAAAAATTTAATAGACTTGCCCTCATAAGCCGCAGTAGACCCGGAATGGCAAGTGACCTGGCACAGTGACATTACAGTCGCCTCTGATTGCAACAAGATGAAAGCTTGGCAAAAATCGTGAGTCGCGATCCTGCTCCGATTTGGCGGAGTTGGAAAGTCGCTCTTCCACTGGACCAGGCTGTCGTCTCGCTCCGAACCCGGAACTCTGAACGACCACAAACAATTTTGTATTACCCCTTTACCGAACGAAGCCAAGGATGAAAGCAGGGGTCCTCAAACCCAAAAAGTTCCATACGATGTATCGGCCGCAATGAACTTTCGAGAGGTCAACTCTTAGGACCTTTCGCACATTCAAACGGATTTAATTTGGCTGGGGACGCGTATGAAGTAACTACGAAGCTATTACTGACAGGAGGAAGACAATACATTACGATATAAGGTGAGAAAGAAAACCAGAAGCCGATTCGAGTGAGGGAAGAGAGTTCTAACAAGCAAGTAGAGAAAAACGAAAGTCGAGGTCTCATTACTGGATTTTTAACCCATCACCCATCGCCTAACACCTCCCAATCCAAGCCCATGCAACAATGGATTCACGAGCCCGCTCAGTCCAAGCCCGACGACATGACCTTTCACCGAGAGCGTCTTATCCAACCCGAGCGCGGCCAATAGGTCGTGAGCGTCAATATTGATGGTGTCCAATCCAGATCCAGATCCGCCAAGGCCGTTGCCTCCGGGACGGTGTTGGCACCAAGCATGGAGTGTGAGGAGAGCGTCCAAAAGAGCATCCAAATCATTCTTCAGTGCATGAAGCCCCAACGAGTCTATACACCCGCAATAATTCATCGAATCATCGAGGAGGCCGCTCAGGTTGAGCAATGCGTTGACATTCGTGAGGAGGTCGGCTGTCGTTGTCGAGTTGAGGAGGACTGCTACCGCTTGAACGATATCATCAATGACACCTTGCGTCAATGGCAGGGAGGACGTCAACGGGTAAGGAATTGCTGATGCAGATACTATGGGAAGAGTTACGGTGGTCGTAGAGGCAGGGAGGGTTGTCGAATGGTTCTGAATCTGGACGACCACTCCAACAAGTGTGTTCAGCAGACCGTTCAAATCAACCGTCGCACTGATATCACTCGTTAGATCTAGAGTCAGAGCCGATACGAGGTCGCCGAGGCCAAGGTCGATCACTAGGTCCAAGAGTTGCGAGTTTGGACCTGCACTCGGGATCGGCGTGAGTCCTGTAGTCGTAGTCGGCGTGTGTCCCGAGACCGTCGTCGGCGTAGGGAGTGAAGATGCGTGTCCATTCGAGGGAACTACCACTGGGTGACCAGTGCACCAAGACTGCAAGTTCAACACGGCTGCCAGTAAGGCATCGACGTCGCTTACCAATCCCACCAGGCCCAGCTGATCGACGCATCCGCATTCTGCCAGTGAGCTTTGCACCGCAGCATTCACATCGACCAACACCTGCAAGTTGTTGAGCAACTCGCCCACGGTGCCTGAATTGAGGAGATTGAGTGTAGCTTGTACAATGCCGGTGACGAGGTTTCCGTTGACAGGCGTTGAACCAGGAAGGGTGTTAAGAGTACTATTATGCGGCGCCGAAGGCAGAGTTGCAGAACCGCTCTGAATGGCCAGAGTGAGGTTCACTAGAGCTTGAATCTGCGACAAGAGCGCCGAGTCCACCAGGTTTCCTGTGTTTATGGGTATCCCAGTTGCGGGGGCCCCGGGCAATATGCTGCTAACGGGCGCGAGAATTTCACCGAGAAGATTGCTCGAGCCAAGTAGATCGTCATTTGGCGTCGAACCTAACCCCAGACTGCCTAGAAGGTTGTCAAGATCGAGGTCGACGATGACGGTGGTATCTTGTGAGTTGGGTGGAGATGGGACGAAAGTCGTTGAAGGACCTGAGGGAATGGAAAGAGTGGGTGTGGCGGTAGGACCATGTACTGGGACGCTCGTAGAAAGGGGGGTGGGAATGCCGATGGGGTTGTGACTACACCAGTCCTGAATGCCTAGCGCTGCGTCAATCACTGCAGTCAGATTCACGAGCAGTCCTGCCAAACCGAGGCTATCGACACATCCGCCGCACGATCCTAAGGTGTCTGCGACGATGCTGTTAACATTGACAAGAGTATCGACGTTTCCGACAAAAGAGGAGACGGTGTGGGAGTTCAGTAAGCTACCGGTTGCCTCGAGGATGGCATCGATGAGGTTATAGTTCGCAGGAGTTTTGCCTGGTGTCAAGGGATTAGGAGGTTGGGTGGGATTGGAAGGTTGAGGAGGAGGAAGATTTGGTTTGCAATTTTTGAGGACGACAACGGCATCAACCAAAGATTTTGTCATCCTTAGCAGCTCTGGATTCAGCGCAGTAGTTGACGACGGTGCCAACGATCGCGGGTCTACATTTGCGGGGCCGAGTCCTATTCCGTTAAGGAGCGAGTTTGTTGTCCCAGTCAAGCTAGGTCCGAGCCCGAATACGTCGACATGACTGTTCTGTGAAGCTACCCCTAGTGCGTTGAGGACGTCGTCCAAACCAATCGTGACGGGCGCACCCGAGGTATTGGGCACAGCTATCGGGTTTGTTGAGTTGAACGGTACGGCAACAGGGTGGTTGTGACACCAATTTTGTATGTTCAAACTGGCATTGACGACCGCAGCCAAGTCATCGTAAACTGAGTAAAGTCCTAACGTGTCGATGCACCCACAGTTCTCGAACGCGTTCAATGCAAGGGCGTTGACGTTCACAAGGGAATCGATGTTTGCCACGAGGGCCACAACCGTAGGCGATCTGAGGGTGTATAGCGTAGCAGACACTACGGCGTTCACATAGTAGGCCTGGTCAATGCTAGGTGTCAATGATCCTGGTCCAGGCTGAGGGGCCGTGGGTGTGGTCGACACCGTCCGAGATGCATTACTAAGGTTGAGGACGAGTCGAGTGTATGTGTTGAGCTCACTGGCGAGCTCCGCGGCAATGACAGTCTTAACCTCCGGGTTACTTCGCTTGCCGGCTTTTTTCATCCTAGAACCGATACTACGCCTTACGGTCGCGGCAGAGACTTTGGCACATTCGTTTCGCTTTGCGTCGAGATGCCATCCTGAGCGACATTGTGTAACCTCGCATCGAGAATTCGAGCACTTGGATGTGACTACCCCAGGAAGACGACCGCAATCAACACCCTTAGCTGAAACGGGGCCGTCGCTAAAGGGATGCTGCACAATGCATCCTCCACCTGTCGACAGACGTTCAGTTGATTTTCGAATGCTCAAAGGTCCCACCTACAGCTATCGAGCGTTGTCGTCGTGTCAATGCATTCAAAGTCTTTCGTGTCCCCGCGTCCAGGTATGCCGCAGACAGTCTGTCCTGGCTTGCAGAATACTACGGCGGCAGCATACGACGCAGTCGAACTGATTTCTCGGAGTTGTTTGTGTGGCGCAGCCGAGCTACAACCCTGAATGTTCATGTACACGTAAGGACTTCCTGGTCGTGGCGTGATACGTGGAAGATCGACTTACTTGTGGGTGATATGCACACACGCCATTACATTCCGTCAACGGATACTTGCAAACGCATTTATCGCCTTCCTTGACGTAGGGCGGGTCACATTCATAAGCACACGGGTTTCCTGCGACACACAGGCGGTGGGAATGGGTTGGAAAAGTGCAGTGCATGGAGTGAGGAGACGTGTTGATCTGTCGTGTGTAAGGTTGTTAAGGACTCTTATATGCAAATTCTATTGCTGACGTACCAATAACTTGAGCTTGGTGAGGAGACCATCCTGGCCGCCCAGGAGACCACCCAAGAGGACACCGATGTCTGAGTTTAGGAAGATGTCAAGATCCTGCAAGTGTGGACGCAATTTAGACGATCATCTTAAGTCGCATAGGTGTGTTTCATACCTTAATACACAGACAAAGGCGTATATTGGCCGCGAGTGGGTTGATGAGTTGAAGAATCGGGGCAACAGCTGACGCGTCGGTGCTGAGGCAAAGGTCAATGAGATCGCGGTGGACGTGGTGTTGGCGCTGGGCGATGACCTCAGGAGTGGAGTTCTTGTGAGTCGTGCGTTTCGCGTCCAGAGACCCAGAGCGAGGATGGTGGACGTTATGGGCGAGGGTGATGAAGGGAAGGAAACAACCCACAAGGGCGGAAACAAGGAGCGTGGAGCCGAGGCGCATTGCTCTCGATGGCGATGGGGAAAGAAGAGGAAGCTAGAGAGCGCATTTCGACGAGATGAGGTCTATATACCCCAATGTTTTCGGAGTTTCGATTTTCGCGAGCTTTGAGTCGCGTTTGTCGTTCCTACACACTCCACCTTGTCCCGAAACGGAAGGACAACTTCCTAAAGCGACAGTTTGCGGGCCCGCAATGCTCGTTCCGCCTGACATTTGACTTCATCAGTCGTCCAGACGAAGTCGCGCCACACACTTCACGCTCGAGTTCTTTGATCGAATCACACGCTAGTCGATGTCTCGTTCCTTCAATGCTGCTTACTTATCTCCTGTGTTATTGTGCGATTGATTCTACTAAGTACGCCGTCAACAGTTTTTTTTTCTCAAATTCGCTCGCTCAAACTGAGACACAAGACCGAAAATCACTTCATATATGGACTAATGAACCCAGAAACTGGCATCACATCTACTTTTACTTTTTTAAGGGATGATTAACAAAAGAAAATCATCTGTCGACTCGTGAAGATAAAAAGGTAAGATGTACGAAGTCCAAGTCTATGGAATGGTATAATTAACTGACTTTGCAAGATCGGCAAATGTTGAACAGGTAAGATATGTATCGAGGCATAAAACGTACCAAAGTATACTCTAGATACTAAATACATCAATGACGCGTTCCTGGCACTTTGAAATGAAAGAAACGAAATGAAATCAATCAGTCGCCTTCATCGACCTCGCGTTTCACCAGCTGGAAAGTGGGCAATACACCATCCACAAGGACGCGCTCAAGAAGGGATTCTGAAGTGACAGGAACACAACTGGTCTTGTCATGGTTCGGCTCGTATTTATCCTTGCATTGCGAAACAACGCATTGGGACTGCTTGCATCGGGCAGAAATGACGTGAGGAAGGCGTCCACATTCTACGCCTTTCGAAGTCATACGGTAAGGCTCGTAGAAGGGGTGTGGAATCACACAACCACCACCTAGGAAAGGAAAGCTCATGAATTCGTTTCTGAGCATCAATGGGCCGGCACGTACAGTTATCAAGAGAAGATTGGGTGTTAATGCATTCAAACGCCCATGCGTCATCCTCACGACCTGCTACGCCGCAAACGGACTCGCTGATCTTACACGTCTGCTTCGCTTGAGCCAAGGTAATGATAGGCAAGCTTCGACGTCTCTGAATAGCCCCCTGCATGTTTGGTCCCCCCGAGGGTTCCTGACGCTTGGCTAGATCAGAAGGGCTTTGACGTCTTTCAATGGTCGGGCTCTACGGGAGTGGAAAGTTAAAAAGGCGTCACGTATAGTCTCAAGAACAAGTTGGCGAACGTACACCAGAAAACTTGAAAAGACGACCCAGACAATCAAAATCATTTCACAGCGAAAGGAGGAGAGAACGTACCAAGATATAGAGACTAGTTTTGGCAGCATCGGGGCCAATCAATTTTTCGAGGGCTTTGCCGTTGGGATCATTCGCAAGCCATGATTCAATATCCTATGAGAACAAGTTGTAGATATAAAATCCACCACATCAAATATAATCTCACTCTTTTGCAGGTAGCCACTGTCAACTTTTCAAATACAGGATTAGGCACAAGGTTAACCGTTTCCGCAAAATCAATTCCGGATATAGAGACACAACTATCGCCAGTATTGCGCTTGACGCGGAACTGACGTTCAATGATCACGTCATGTTGCGCGCCAGAACTTCGAGCAGAGGTTTTGCTGCCGCCGCGAAACAATCTGTCGGCGGCTACCGAGGGGAGTAGAAACGCGAGGAGGGGCACTAAGACAAGAGGCGTTCTCAAATGCATGGTTGGAAGACCCACAGCAGTTGAAAAGGTATTTTATACCTCGGTAAGGGGTGAATCAGGTTGATCCGAACTTGAAGCCATGGTAGCCAAATGGTAGCTCTAGACAGGTATGTTTGAATTTTCGATACATGTTGTTATGAATGCACCAGCAGAAGACGCTTGGGTGGGCGTTATCTTCGACAATCTTTTCTCTAGAGAAGACGCGACATGACTTTTGCTTTCCTAGTGTGGTCAAGATTCAGATGATTTGCTTTGCTCATTAGCTTCCGAAGAACGATTACATAACATTTCAAGATCTCACCGACACTGGAGCAGAGCGGAAATTACTTCTCTTCGCGATGCGTGATAACGAAAGAAGTTAAAGAGGTTCACGAGAATGCTAGGCCGCGAAGGCATCGATAAAAGAAGTGGTATGTAATAATATTGATACCATTCCAATACCATTCGCAACCATTCGCAACCATTCACAACCCTCCACACACTGGCATGGAACAGGCTCACTGTGAACGATGAGTTCGAAGATGCAGCTTCCCGGTGAGAACTGGAGTCGGACATTGACGAGCAAATTCAGTGTCCAACACATCGGTTTATCGTGGAAAAGTGGCGACATGTGACTCACGCGCACGGATATTATGTACTTGGTGCCCACCTCCAGAACTGAACGTTGATACGGCTACCTTGCGTCAACGTGCTTCCAGCTTACTCAAGTTATTGAGTGACTTGCGTCGTGTTGTATTTACTCGATTTCCAGCTCATGTAAAGTCCGGATTTTGCTCATCTTTTGCTTTCTGATAGCAGTTGTGTCCTTTTTCTGACTCTTGCACGATAGAGTGAGAGGTGTCGTACATAGTCCACTCGAAGAACTTTTTTGTAGGTGTATTCGCTCTACCGAGATATAACTCGCGATTTGACAGACTTACGAAGGTTCTGTGAAGTTAAATTTCCGTTGAATTAATGTCGCAACATCACACTAGAGGGAGGGATCTCAATAATGAACTACGACGAGGAGACGGTACTTTCTTTCGATTTTGAGCCCCATGAATCTTCTCAGGAGATCCTAACTGGTCTTGTTATCAAGAACACACTACACAGGTACGTCGCCACACGGCACGCACTTGGGCTACTCGCGAGTTTGCCAGGGTTTTGAATTGCACGATTCTAGTCTACGTTATTCCCAGATACTGATGACCCTTGACATGTTTCAACATTTAGTACTGCAGGGAAAACGATACCAATGCCGCGTCTGGCGACACTTAGGCTGAACGAGTGTCCGGCAAGCAACTACTAATGAAGTTTCTATCCTTACTGTTGCAAGCTTTATTACAGATTTAACTCTGCCGAAGAAACGTCCAAATCGTACCGGATTGTGCCTGTAGTACGTAAATCGCCATTCTATAATACCTCATATATGTAAATAAAAATAAAAAGCTGAAGTTAGAATCCGTCAGAAGTGCCGATTACCTTGATCTCAGAAATCGAGCTGAAAACTGTAGAAAACTCAGCGGATGCCAAGTCCAGATACCATCTTCCCAGCTCAGGTCCGGTTTTCACTGGTAGCGCGCAAACGCTTGAAAACGATGGAGGGCGGATGGCACACAGATCGTATGCAGGCTAACTTACAAGTCACAGTATCACCAGCCAAGTAGAAAAACAATGTTCGCGGACTCGGAGAACAGGCTTGTTTGCCAAGGCCCAAATGGGTTCCTCTCGTTGAAATATGTAAACTTTGGGGTATTACCTTATCTACGTTATCTATGTACGATGACAAGGATTGGCGGGCTCGAACAAATACATCGGTGAGAAGATGGAGAAGAAAAATTATGCGGACCCAAGAATTTATTTACTTGTAATAATGAGGAACTCCGCTATAAACGCAATCTCATACAAGGGACGTGTTTGACCAACTGGAGCTCATGCCTCTTTTTGGGCGTTCTTTCTCGCCTTCTCGGCATTGTATTGGTCGAAATAAGGCTTTGAGTAACCGATAGTCAGTGTTAGGTAACGAGTGAAGATAAGATCAATTACCTGCTTCTCCTCAGTACTCATGCCCATCCAAAGCTCACCAAGGTGGGCGGCAAATTGATTGTTAGGAAGCCGGACTGATTCGGAATGCGTTTTACGATATTCCTGCGACCACCTATGTCCAATAGAACGTCGAAATCGGCATGAACTGAATTCCATAACAAAACTCACCTGAGGAATGCATTTGGCACCTGCCCACCCTTCCTATGGATCTTGGGCTTGCCCTTCGCAACCCTACGGCGGTTCAATTCTCGGAGAATAGTTGGGTTCAGAGAATTGATATAGGCCTGACGTTCCGCTTTTGCTTTAACACAGAGTACAGTGCAGATTTCATGGTATTTCTGTAGAAGAACGAGTAACTACGTGGGGGAGCTGTTCAGCAGACAGCCTACCTGTTTCTCAGATTCTGGCAAAGCCTTCCACGCTGCACCAGCAGCTTTGCCATTCGCCGCAAAATTTTCCTTTGACCAGGGAAGCTCGGGCTCGAAGACTTTTGTCATGAAGTAGGTGTACGCCTTGGGGCCATATGGAGGGATTCTGGTACCCACGGGAATGGTGACTGTAGTGTAGGTTAGAATGTGGCGAGCTTGAGAGGTGAGAAATACGCGCCTTTGTTGGCTGTGAGATCGCAACATAAGTCTAGCTCTAGACATTGAACATGACGACATACATTTCTTAGCTTTTTTCACTGGTTTCTTCTTTACCTTCGTCTCCGCCTCCGCCTCCACAGTTTCCTTTGCAGTTGTTTTTGCAGCTTTATTCTTTGGAGTTGATTTCTTGGTCTTGGTAGCAGTCTCTGGTTTAGCTCTTGCAGGCTCAGCGCGTGCGACACTCGTGACGAACGAACGCGTCAACGTGTTGGAAACCCATCTCGAGGTCACCCCTGCTGTACCAGTGAGTGCAGAGGCTGTAAAAACGTGACGAGCCCCAACGCGCAGAGAAGCAAGAACGAACATGAACGCAACAACGAGAAGTTGAAAAATGAGAAGTTCAGGCGAGGGTGGTTCATGCAAACGTAACACCTGTGTCACAAAATGTGACTTGTTTACCAAATTGAAACCCGAATAATAAGGTTACCGAGCCGATCATCGAATTGACTGCTGGCACATTCCACCAAGTACACAATCGCACAATTCCTCGAGCTGCAGCTCCTCACTGTGCCGTGAATCGCAGATGACATCCTCTTCCTCTACGTCTGGACTTCCAATATCGCAACTAGAGTCTCTGCGGTTCAAGTCCAGTCAGATCATTGACTCCATACAAAGTTTGCAGCGTACCATCGAGGTTGGGCATATGGCAGTCATGCCCGCCTGGCCAGACATCCTCACCAAATACAACATCTTGCTTTCACAAACTCACTCCTTCTCTATGGGTTTAGCTGGTACACTCTCTGCGGGCGTCGCGTCTCAAGTTTCGCGTTCTGGGCCGTCCTCCAGCCCACTTGAACGCGTAGCTCTTCATCCCTCGACACCCCTCGCTGATGCACAACTTGACGGCGAAGTCATTCCACTATTGCGTAATCAGCAAACGACCGATGTGCTTCGCGTGGAAAACGAAACAGTCCGTCGACTCGCAGAGCATATGGTCACCAAGGGGTCTCTAGGTGTCCTTGCTCCTCAGCCTCCATCGAAGTCTGCGCCATTCGGTGTATACAAGAAGCCAATTGAATATGCAGATGTGATTGCCGAGTGTGACGAGATTCGTGAGGCTCATGATCGTCGTGTCGAGCGCGCTGTGAGGGCCGTGACGATGTTGAGGGAGCGCTTCGATTGGCGGACGCGAGTAGAGGTTGAAGTCGAGGAACCAGAAGAGCTTGAATGGGATCCGAGAGTGCATCCACATGTCGTAGAGGACCAAATGGATGAAGACGAGAATGACGGTGGAAGCGGCAGAGATGAGTCGAAGGAAATGGGCGACGGTGATGTAGGTATGGATGACGACCAGAGTAGTGATGAAGAAGAAGTACAGGCAATGATTGGCTCTGTCATGGATATACAGTCACCAGCTCCTTCGACAATACCGACAGATACGAATGTTCCTTTGCCTTCAGATTCACAAGGTCAACTTCTACCCTCATGATTCACGAGTACTGTTCTTCAATCCGACACAATCGTTGATTTTAATCTACGTCTGTCGTGCCTTGTCATTCAAGTTACCGATACGCTAGGTATCAAACGGGATCACGCTATGACCTCATCTGTAATTTTGGTGGATGTGTCCACTCGCTTCAGGATTGCCATATTACGGAGTCTCCCATGTCGCACAATGGTGATCCTTTCGAAATCTCTACCTTCCACTCGTGACTTTGCGCAGCCCACCAATCCGACTCCTGAGATGAAATTGGTCGATGTTGATGCACGAGGCTGGTTTCACTCTACTCGACGTGAACACGTCTTATCTAGGGCAGTAACGGTTGGTTGTTGAGGCTTTCAATGAGTTATTATTATCACCACCTTAACATCGCTCGGGGAGAGAACTTGAGCATATTCATGATTATTGTTTTCCTGGGACAACCAATGTCGAATAATAGTTCTTGTCCGATACTGCCTCGATTGGGAGTCTAGACCCTTGACTAGTCATGAGAAAACCCTGTCATTCTTCTCCTGGCGCGCTAAGTTTTAGTCATGACAGGCGATATGTAACTTAAAATCTGTTCTATTCCCAAAAGGTCGAAGCGCCACATTTTCAATTCGGATAACCTGCCACGTCTTCTCGAATCTTCCAAGTCGAATGTTTTGAATCTATTCTCCCCATCCCTCAAAAGGCCCTTTGAGTCTAGCACCCTTACATATGCTCAGGACTGTAAATTCCATCTCGGGCAGCTTCCCCTCTCGTTTGGCAGTACCTGCTTTGTGAATGATATAGTAAATGCGCCTAGCTTCCACTTGTTGCCTCTTTTTCACTCTTATATTAAAGCTCAGAACCTTTTGTCGCGTAGAAAAAGACTCATTATCCTTCTCTCCAAGGTTTCCCGTTCGGGACGAACTACCGACTCGGAGTCGCGTGTGTATAGGTAATGTCGTGGCGGCGTGCCAACACCATGTCCAGCACGATCTTGTCGGCGATACCTATAATTCCGCCACTGATGCAAAAGGCGTTCTTTGACCTTCCGCGATCATACATGGTACGCGATGACAGCCTCATGTATCGAGACCAATGCCCCATGACGCAGACACAGGCAGCGAATAGTACCGTCAGGAATAGCAAGAAAACCACTGAAGATCGCCAAATGGTGGGTGGCGTTGAAACACAAGTCTCTACTCACTCGATACTTTTCCCAATGCTAGTATGAGAGGTGATTCTCCTCCGAAGCTGCCTTTTGTATATTCCAGGACATCGAGTGTAAGATCATTTTCGAGTTCCATCATCCATGGAAGGCACACCCTCCCTTCTTAGAATGCAAGACGGCCGGCATCAAGAACCCTACAACTCACTATGCAGTCTCTGGTCGCGCGTTGCGCGTATCTGATCAGTACGAGCGTTGCCCACGTCTAGTGGTTCAGCGTTCCCTTTTACAGTCTTCATTGTACCAGCTGACTGAATTGTCCTACATACACTACTCTTCGCACCAGATATATCATGAACCCCTATTTTCTAAACTTGCTTTCTAACTTGGTTTCGACCTTATTCTAGATCCCATCCCCTCTACCTTGAAAGGACGATACCTGGGTAGACACAAGGGAATCAAGGTAGTCTGTCCAATCAGTGGGGAATTTCTCATAGGCTTCCCAGCTGGCAAAGTCATTGTATGGGCTAGCACCAAGGGCCAGGGTCTGTGTAATTCTTCACGGTATGAATTGGTGCCTTCGTCAGGTGTGAATAATGGACGCCTGCTTGTTTGTAGGGGTTGCCGTGCCACTAGGGAACGCAGAAACACTTAAAAGATGGGTTAGCAGAAGGGATGGACAAGAAGAAATATATATTTTACACAAAGTTGCCGTAGGTGTCTTCAAAGGTGACGATCAGATCAACGAATGAAAAGTAACTAGGAGACGACCAGGAGTTGTCCCAGACACCAGGGTTGAGCGTGATCTGTATCAGGAGTATGACTATAACCGTATGCATCTGAGGAATTGTCGTACTCACGTAGGCATTGTAGCCAATCTCAGTCTTGACGTAAGAGACGTATGTCTGGTATTTGGACACCAATGTGGGAGCACCGGTCGACTTGTCAAAAAAATCCCTTGGGGGGTGGGGAGTACGCCCCAGCCCATTCAACGCAGGTGTCTATGTCTGCGATGATATCAGTTGCAGCACGAGATCCATATCCAGTGGCGACATATCCCAGAATCTTCACGTTTCCACCGGCCGTAGCACCCGTAGTACGCAGTTGAGCAATACAGGCCTGGTAGTTTGTATCAGGTTGCGAGCCAGTGGCGCCAGGCCCTGAGTCCGGGTTGACAATGAGAAAGAACTCCAGGGTCGTGTGTGTGGAGATCCTTGAGAAGGAAGAATTCAAAATTATACTATATGATATTGAATCGGAGTGGACTCACGAAGGATGAGTGGGGCCCAGCCAGAGCAGCTGTCGGTGGGGTAGATGTAAAGAGGAAAGATGACTGCAGAAGGGAAAGTAGCCGCATGATAGAGAATCACGGTCAAATTGAGAGCTCGGCGAGATAAGACCCAGCTTTCGACCATGATCTTTTATGCGCAGTAAGTAGGTGGATTGTATGTTGTGTAACATAGTGATAGATCGCACACACGGTCACCGATCAGGGAACATAGGAATATTCCTTCCCAACTGAAGTCATGGCTCGACGAAACTGGAAATTCACAACGGAATTAGAGACTTGTCGACAAACGTGGGGATGAATTGTATTGCGCCGTGGAACATCTGGCTGGAACTCAGATCGATTGTCATCTGGTATCACCAAGGTCTGTTTTAAGAGACTAGGAAGAGATCGCGAGGGTCTTGAGTTTGATTCAAGTCATCTGCTTGAAATTCTCTCGGGACAAAACAGCAAGCCTAGTCCACGGTGAACTGATTGTTGCAATCCCACGTCAGTACGATAGGCAGTATAAACTTCTCCTAGTCAACGTCTCGAAAGCGAAGCACCCAGCTCCATCATACTAATCAGTACTAATCATGACTGACGACATTGTTGACATAGGGCGCACACATGAAGGGTGGATCCTCAACTGGACGTTGGGAGCAGATATGCGGAGTGTGTTACGTCGTCGACGTCGAGACTCGAGCTTCGAGCTTCAAGCTGCGCGAAGTGGCCGGGACGTTTCCGTTCCTTTTCGTGAGATACTAACTGCTCCACGTAGGAAAGGCTAGGAAGCGGCTGGCGCATGACCGGTGACCGGTGACCATTTATCCGATTCAGATTAGATCGGTTTCCTTTCACATTGACCATAACGTCGGCAGCTGACCTCTGATATTATAAAATCTTTCTCTCGTGCAGGCCAGCTCGTCATCGTCATTGTCGTTAGCGCGTGTGTTTTTCGTGATGAAAAAAGGAACTCAAATAGCCAGTGGATGACTTGTGAAAGGCAAGGCGGTTTTCTCATAAGTTTTGCATGTCTGTTAAGTTCAATGACCTATGCATAGTAGAATTTTCGTGTAGGATTCAACCCCTAAAACAGATTATCGTTCGCATTCTCACACAGTTCTTGAAAGGTGGAAGTCAAGTTGATGGAAGCTATAAAAACCCAACTCTCAACGCACAAAAAGTTCCACGCTGCTGAAGCAAAAGAAAAACGCGAACCTTACGTATTTCAGACCCAAGAGTATGTGTTCATCTGCCCTTGTCGTTGTGGTGGCCTATTGGATGGTTCTATATGCTCTTAGTGGCAATGCACAAAAGAGCATTGAAGTTCCAGACAACTCAATTGTACGTCACGCTTGTTGTTGGAATCAGCTCCTGTTAGACTTTTTTGGAAACAGTTCATAGATCCAAAATCGTTCGCCGTGATTAGTGATACCAACATATCGTTTCGCGAGTCGTCCTTCGACACATTCTTCAATCCGACTTCAACGACACCTCCCTTTTTCCAAATATTTGACCCTGCTTTCCTTACAATCCTTGGGCCAAATCCTTTGATTCGGGAGGTCGCGTCCAATTCCACCTTTGCCTTTGCGCATGAAGCTCCGATTTATGTGCCTGAGACGAACGAAGTCTTTTTTGCCAGCAACGATGGTGGCGCACTTGGAATGAGTGACTTGAATCACAATAACATTGTAGGCAAAATCAACTTGACGGATGTCGACACCGCGTTAGCCGCCAATAATAGTGTTATCAACGTCCCTGTCGCGTTTGTACGTCTTCGGTAAATGACAAGTTAGCACGGTTCACTCAATGCCCGGAAACAATCCATACAGCTTGATCTTCCCGAGACCATTCAAATGACAAACGGAGGAACAGGGCCATACAATTCGTCTCTCTTGCTCGTCACATCTGGACGTGGGTCTCTACCACCTTCAATGGCTCTTGTGGACCCAAAAGTTCCAAATAATGTCACCGTCCTCTCGGATAACTTCTTCGGGCGACAGTTCAATTCTTTGAATGACATCAAGGTACACCCAAGTGGAAAATTGTTCTTTACCGATACTGTGTATGTACTCTCCTTTGGTATTCAAATCGTCTCGTGCTGCCTCAACTACGGCACATATTCACCTCTCCACCAATAGATATGGTTTCGTCAACCAATTCCGCCCGAACCCACTGCTCCCTAACCAGGTATACCGATTTGACCCAGTGACTGGGACAGTGCGGGTAGTGGCAAGTGATTTTGACAAATGTAATGGAATTGCTTTTACCGCTGATGGCAACACTGCGTATATGTAAGTTCTTGCCATTGTTTAAGACATCAACATGTGGGCACCATGATTACACTACCCATAGTACGGATACTGGAGCCGTTGGTGGATTCCTCGGAAATAATCAAACAGAGCCCGCTACTATGTACGTTAATCATATCAAATTCCAACTTCCCTGGCCACTATGGTCGATATATCTTATTCACGATCTGGCAACACTTGATATTATAATTTCATTCTGATATCTCTCCTCGCCAGATACGCGTTCGACGTGGATCCGCGCACACATACATTCAAGAATCGCCGTGTTTTTGCTTATGTTGATACTGGTGTTCCCGACGGTATTCAGGTTGACACCGAAGGGAACGTGTACTCCGGGTGTGGAGATGGCGTACAGGTTTGGTTTGCTGAGTCATTTCTGATACTTTCTACTGAAGCAGATGTCAGGTTTGGAACGATGAAGGTACTTTACTTGGTAAATTCTTCCTGGGGACCACCTCGGCCAACATGGTGTTTGCGACTGGTGGGAGACTCATCATCTTGGCCGAAACCAAAATATTTGTGGCCGATATCGCCGCAAATGGTATCCCGCCGATATCGCCATAAACCATCCTTCTCGATATCCATTTTGCGCGTGACCTAAAGGGCACTTATGTACATATAACGGTTATGGGAATTGAAGGACTCCATTATAAATTCATATATTCCTGTAGTGTTTTCAGTCAGTCGTTCTCCGCAGCTTCACCGATATTAACAGATAGGCTATTATCTGTTGGAGTTGCTGAGTACCGATCTGTACCGATTTGTTAGAATCAGCTGGGGGAGACAGATCAGATAATCAATTATGGAATCGCCGATTCAATATCACACATACTTATGATCGAGATTTTTCAGGATCTTCTCTGAAGTTCTCATGACTAGCGCTGACCTCCCTATATTCGGCTTCAGAAGGCTGACATAGGATAGCCTGGCGATAATTACTGCTTCCTCGAGTTCGGCAGTGTGATCCATGAGGTACCCATTCACACGTGTGGGGACTGGCTTGATTCCACATGAGCTTCCTATACATTCTTAATCCCTTCATTCAACTCAACGATGTCGCACGGAGTCACCCTTATGCCCGTCTCGCACAAACCTTCTGTTCCTCATCCTGAGAGGTTTCAAAAACCAGACAACATCCTTCCTGATCATGAATCCCGTCAAGGCTCCCAGATGGACACGAAGTATGTGAACATGCTCCTCGCACTCGACAGCATCCCTCGACTGCACAATATGATGGCGTCTTTCTTCACATGGATCCTGTTGGCCGGATTCATTCTCTTCCCAGGAACGTTTACGAGCTTGCAGACTTCCCAAGCTGCGGCGTCAAGTGAGATCGGGAGACAAGTTCTGAAAGCGGTTGCACATGTGCCTCTGTAAGAAATACAAAATCCAACAATCCGAGCGTGTCTGTTTAAAGGTCACGATATGATGCAGGTTTGTCATCGCGTTTGTATGTTGTGGAATAGGCGCAGTGGGGATGTGTTATCTCTGGTGGAAATGGATGGACAACTACGTTTGGCTTGTGAGCAGTATTTTCATGTATGTGGACTTTTTGTTCAACAAAACATGCCATGAATGAGTGTACTTATTATTTGAAAGGCCTGGCTTTCTCAATTCCTTGGCTGGCCTTATATCGACGATTGCGAACATCTTTGGAGTGCAGCACGGGGAACTCTCGACAACTGCAAAGGTCACCGTTGTAGTCACAGCAGTGTCTACGTTCATCAATGGAATCTTGGTTCTTTATTACACCCTATGGAAAATCCGGCGCGTGAAGCAAAAACATGATCGAGAGGTGGGTGCGGAAAAGGCGGGAAGGCATGGAGAAGGTATAGTAGAAAAGACGAAAAGGAAAGGAGCTGAGAGGGTAAACAAGGTCCCTGTTCACTGACAAAGGATAAGGATAGTCTGAATTCGGACGGCGGGAATTGGGAGCACAATAGACGATAGGAGTTTCAATGCTTGTGGCGCTGCCCCACCCCATTTGCGCTGATTTAAGTGCACTCTATGCAATTTGTCTTATCTGGACATGTATGTTACAATACCACATTTTTCTATCTTCGGGGCTTTAGAGAGCAGAGTGAAAGGTTATTTATTGAAATATAATGCCCGAATGATAACATAGTTAAGCAAAGCCACCATTTCCTCCGTTACCACCATTTCCGTCATTCCCTTCAACACCATTGTATTTTCTCCTGCTATCATTTCCACTAACCTCCGCATTTGTTAATTCCATCATTGCCGCCATTTCCTCCATTACCATCATTGCCACCGATCAAACCACGCTGCTTCCGCCACCGTTTCCGCCGCCCCCTCCGATACGCCCATTTCCGCCATTACGCCCATTTACGCCATTATCACCGTTCCCTCCACTGCTGTAAGGGTTCCACGACCATCAATCACTGGTACTGTCCCAGTCGTCACCTTTCTCCCACCATTATCTCTGTTACCGCCATTTTCCCCGTGACCTTCATTGCCACCATTACCATCCAGTTGTTACGTGATGGACGGTGGTTCCAACGAGGGCTGACCGCATCTATTACGATATTAATAGTGATTATCGTAAGCAGTGGAGACTTCGTTAGTCGTGAATCGGTTAAAAACGTGAACTCAGTACAAACTTGGGGAAGGTTATGATAGTCGGCAGTAGGTACACCCATTGGAGGGAAGGCAAGGATAACAGTCATAACAAAGACCGTGAACTTCATTATAATGCATGATCGTGAAATGCTTTCAGACTTGAGAGTAGTGGGAGGATACTCCCTGTCATCAATCTAGTCGATTCTTACATCTGAACAAGGGTATATGTCGGATCCTAGGCGTGACGTTAGGCAAAGCCTTCCCAGGCCGTTGCTTTAGGGTCATAAGACCCACATATTTATATGAAGGACTGAGGTTGTGTGAATGCGCCACACTCAGACGAAAGGGGAACGAGGAGAGTATCATGATCTCAGCGCAGGTAGATTGTGAGAAGTTGAGGACTGATGTTCCTGGGCTCCTGGGATTGGCACCGACAGTTAGCTATCTCTATTCGTACATGCTATCCTGAGACAATGCAGAGCGCCCAAGATGCAACACTCAGCAGTGTGCGGCGACCTGGTCTTGGTTGAATCGATACCCTATATAACGAGGTAGGCAATTTATCTCACCGATGAAATTGATAAGTCATAGGCGACGTCTGGGCTCGAACAGGACATCGTAAGGGGTGATGTGATGACGACAAGTGGGGCACTGGCAGGTAGACAGTAGACCGTTTTAAAAATGGCGGGGGAGGTAGGTACGTAGGCTCTGGGGGAAACAGACGGTAGAAATGGTGATAATGGTGGGTCGACTTGAATATTATTACTTCGACATTGTTAGACTCGGAAAACTATCTCCCAAAAAATGCGTAACGCTTGAATAATTCGAGATTAATTCGAGACCTGAAAGAACAATAATTTTGTTCAACTTTCGAAACGATCAAGAAAGATTGAAACATGCTGATACTTTACACTTAAGAACTGCCGTATGTTAGCAAGTACTTCATAATCGAGTTACATAGCTCTATCATTTCCAACCAGTGATAAACCAGGTAACTAGATACTATTCGGCAGCGAGCATGGATTTGACATGGAATATGTATATTGCTGAAAAGGAAGGGCCGAACAAGTCGGCCTAATCAATACAATAGGCGCGCTACCATCATAGATAGCTGTGTAATTCGGGTAGGGTAGGTGTTCATCACATGAAATTGTTAAGCGTTGTGCGCCCTCGTGCGACTTTATGATGATCATATAGGACCGACATTAACTTCAGCATGTGTTTTTGAAGCGTTCTCAGGATGGAAGGAGACTAAAAAACGCAAAAGAGCTAGTTGTTAAACAAGTACATGCCAGGCATAAGATAAGACTCGTGTGACAGCTTTTACAGCATTCATATGTAGTTTCCGTTTGACACTGACTCGGAGGGTCACTATAGCACTGAGCAGATTGGCCTTGGACTGGCCCTGTATCGGCCCGAGAAGAAAAAAAGCCTCGGGATCCCCGTGTCTCTTCTGTGATGTTATTCTATCCACTCATTCAATGATCATATTCTGATTTGTGGACACACCGGAAGCCGCAGAAGGGTCAATATCAATCGGTACGAGGATGAGGTAGTACATATGTCGAGTCTTGATTAATCGGCAGCATGGAGACGATTCGGTGGAGCGTATAGGTATGCCTGTGAAGTCCGACGTGAATCGGAAAACACAAACGGTTGAACCGTTGACTGTGAGGGAGAGGTGAACCCAGAGACGGATGCTCAATGATGCAAATTATGAGGCCGACGACGAACGCGGACCACGGTGATGGACGGTAGTTACTTCAAGTTATAAGCGCGTTCAGGGAAAAACGCCGTACATCGTGTTTCCGGAAAAGGAGATCGATTGTCTCAGCAAGATGCCATAATCCAGAACCCTGGATACAAATGGAGAGGGTGTCCTTTCTTCATCTCCGTTCCAGTAAGTTATGCCCAAAGTCCTCGTCGTGGATAAGCTCCCCGCCCCGAAGCCCGACCGTTCCTTCACACGCAGACCAAACACCTGCTCTAAGTGGACGATTTTCTGGTGGCGTCTACGCATGTGGTTCGAAGCGACGTTCGCGTTTAGTGTGATGGAGGACTCTGAGAAATATGTCTTGCGTACGCTTTTACGTGTTTCTTTTCGCGTCCAAAGTTTCTATAAGCTAACGTCGAACAGTCGCCGTATTCGCAATAACATTTCTTCTCGTCATGACCGGCCTCATCAAATACCTTCCTCAACAACTTGCGCTAATGCAGCGACGGGCGGCGTATTATATCTGGGGGGAGGGCGACGAGCGTCCTTTGACGCAATGGCTGGGGGTTGGTGTCTCGACGACAGGAGGCAAGTTGGACTGATGGACGCGTTCATTCGAAGCCGTGAGAAATGATTGCCGCATTTGTATTTGGTTATATGGGTGTTTTCATCATTGATTTGCCACGACAAAGCCTTTCCTTCTTCACAATGACTGTATCCATATCGCCTGCTCCCGTGCTCCCAAAGCCCAAGCCTGACCTGACGGCGACACGCAAGCCTCAATCTCCCATTGCTGTATTTTTCTGGCGTCGCAGGATATGGTTCGAGTCCACGTTCGTGCTTAGTTTGCTTGAACCTTGGGAGAAGGTCCTCCTCAGTGCGTTCGCTCATTGAGTACATGTCCAATTGAATAGAAAGATTCAAAATACCTTCTAGTGACACTACTTCTTGCGTCGGTCGTCCTGGTGATGACAGGCATCTACAAATACCTCCCACAGCACGTCTCCCTCGTACAACGGCGTGCAGTATACTACCTTTGGGGCCAGGAGGGCGACGAACGATTTCTCTGGCAGTGGTTAGGCCTCGACGGCGACACATCGCCAAGAATGTATAAGGAGTTGTGATACTTAGATCATGGCTTATCTATGCATGGTACGTCGTCATATGGTTTATCAGTCTAGTCTAAATAACAAAACTTTACTTGGTTTCCTTGTAGATGGACCAACGCGGACATGCTATTCGTTATGTTATACGTGATACCCTAATTCAAAATGACTCAGGCGCTTCGCGCATTACGTGGATGGTACAGACGATATCGCCGTTCGTTCCTTTTTGTATCAGGAATCGATCTTCCCCCCCTTTTCTCTCTTCGAAAGTGTAGCAACACCAATTCCCATGTTCATAGATCCATATGCAGGCGATATATATGTAACCATCCTCTGAAGTACCTGTCCCGAAGTACCCTCATCAAAACGATTATCCGAGGCCAACGTTCAACAACGCTCAACAGCAGAATAATTGCTGACATTTAACGTTCAACAGCTGAATAATTGCTGACATTTGCTGCGGCCCCCGTGATGCAGATTCGAGGGTGCTGAAAATTTTTGCCAAGTCCCCAGCCGAACTCTCAATGAAATTCGACTTCATACCGTTTTCCGCTACCCCCGATCGTGTCTCGATCATCAAAGCCGAAAGGCAAAATTGTATACCAGAACTACGTGAGCATGTGGTCATACGATCTCGTCTTGTGTAACAGGAGATAGGCTGAGATATAGAGGATACACGGAATTTATGTACAACAAGTGGTTCGGGGTTGAGGGTGTCGCTAAAATAAGGAATGAGTTTGTGAACAAAGGTTGGAGTCTGTTGGAGTGGGTACAATGGAGAATTCGTTGTCGTATACATATGTACATATATCTATGTCGAATGTGAAACGTTTCGCCAGGAACATATAGAGACGGTAGAAATGGAAGGGATAAGAAAAGAATAATGATAGAGATAGCTACCAGGAAAGGGTGCAGACCAGCTACAATCCAAAAACCCTAAAAAAGGACAACAAGACAAAATCAGTTCGCGCCCACTAAAAAAACGAGAGCAAGAGAAACCAGACGTACTCTTCATGTATCTCAATCCCACCAACTTGATCTCGTCTTGAAGGATCAATAGCGGCCACCGCCTTACTCACGTCGTCTCCCAACCCCACCGGCCCACACACCCCGACCAACATCCCACTGACACGCCTTTCATCTCTCGCGTCCTCAACCAGACTCACCGCGCGCGCCAGCGCCACCTCCAAACTCTTCAGAATCTGCGGTCTCCCCGAACTCAGTGTAATCTGCGGATGCGCGAGGGGCGGCCTGGGCTTCACACCCCCGGGAGACGCGCGCGTGTAGTGCACCGCGATGTGGATGGGCGTGTACACGCTTTCTTGGATCATGGACATCAGACGCGGGAGGAGAGGGTACAGGGCTGAGGGGTCCTGGATTGACCAGATGAGGGTGATGGACTTGACGCGTGAGCGGCCGGCGAGGTCTTGGCGGATTAGGTCTTGAATTGCGGAGAGAGTGAAGGTGATGCCTGAGCCGCCGACTATGAAAACGGCGGCGGAGTAGGAGGCGAAGATGGCGTGGCAAGGTCCGCCTGTACATGTGAGTGTGAGTAAAGGATTAGAGGAAAGAGAGGTTGGGACGAACCGTAGGGACCTTCGATCATGACTTTGACGCGACGTCCTTGGCCTGCCTCGGTAAACCCACTGCTCTGGGCCATGTCGTATAGCTGTCCTGTCCATCTTCCACTCTTCTTGACCAAAAGAATGATTCCCTCCTCACCATCAGCGACACTTGCGATCGTGAAGGGGTGCGCTTCTGTCCAGCCAAACCAGCCCATACCGAAAGAGAGCACACGCAGGCGGACATGTTGTCCTGCACGCCAGCCACCATTGATGTAGGGCACTTCGACACGAGTGGTATTCATCTCAGGAAGAGGACGTATAGTGGCGATGGAGATCCGGGTCTTGATAAAGCGGCAGACGTGATCGAGCCCGTAGATACCGATGCATGCGCACATCCAACGCATGGTGGAGGGTTGGTGCAACCAGATCTATTTTGTGGGTTAATGCGTATTCAGGGGCTAGAAGAAGGGGGGACTGTACAGCAGGGATAGTAATAACGAGACCGATGACGTGCACAGGAAGCATAATATTGTGGTACCTGTTTCTCCAGAAGCTTAGGGAGAATAAGAACATACAGTCGAGGGCAACAAGGCCAACGAGACCCCAGATTGTATTGGGTTTGCTGATGGACTTCTGGAATGTCCCGCCGATGGACCATTTGTAGACTGGGGGAAATTAGTATGGAAAGTGGTGAGGGTCACAAAATCTTACAATACCCCAAGCTATGGATATTAACAGCGATCACAATGAGCCGTCCGATGAAACGATGTAGGTAATTGAGCTAGATATTGTGCTAAGTTACGAACTCCTCGGAGATGACAGAAAGTCAACTGCTCACCTTTTCGTAAGTGAATCCTATCAACGTACCGACAATGTTATTCTTTGTTGCCATTGCGATAACGATCGGAAGCTGGGATACAGCGACCCAGCCCGTGCGGACTGGGTCAGAGAAGGGACTCGACTTGTAGAAACCAGCATAAATCAAAGTTGCAAAATAACAAATCATGATCACCGCCTGTGAGACGGAGAAACCTGGAGAGATGCGAACACGGTGTAGCATAACGAACCTCTGCAGGAAGGCGGGGCAGGTAGCAACGTGCGGGGGCAGATCGAACTCAGTCTGGACTTGTTGTTGTCGCTCCTTGTTGATTTTGTCGTGAACATAAAGAGTGTGTGAATCATCTGAGGCAGCCTCCCTAGTCTCTGATGTTGAACTGGCTTCTGAAGGGTAGTCGTTTGGCAGATTTTTCGCGTGCACTCTCCGAGCGCGAGTGTGACGGTAAGATGTGTGCCAGAAAATGTGACCTGTTAGCCACTCAGAAGGGCGCCAAAAACGAGCAAAGGCGCGGGGAAGGCGAAGTAGGACGTAGAAGCCGATGACGGCGAGTAGAAAAAGAGTGACATGGAGTACGAGGTTCTCTGCGCGGGCAGAAGACAGGGAAGGAGTGACTGGAGTTATGGTGCGGCTGTAGGACATGATGGGGCCGTAAGTAAAAGGACGGAATGAAGGAAGTCGTTATATAAAGCTCCGGGTCTTATAAGGGATGCCAGGCCTAGGGGATGCATGGCTGGCATCGCAACCTGTCGCAACTTTGCTCAGGTTCGTGTTTTCCGCAAGGTGATCGGTTCTTCGATCTTTTCCCGATATGGCAATACACCTGTTTTTCGCCTCTTTTTTTCTCCTGTGTATGTACCTTTTTCGTGCCCTCCTCCGTCAGCCTCCGTCTCCTTCCGCCTCAAGCCCGCACCGCAACGCTTTTTTCTGTTCCGCTATACACCCCATTTTCCAAGCACTATCTCGTAGTATCTCGTTCGTTGGCGACTTGTTCTTGGCACGTGTAATACGCTTGAGGGGGCGCTGGCATCGACGTTCACACGATTCAGCAGCCCGGTAATCCAATAGGCCGCGGAAACGAAGCACCCCTAGTTTGACGTGAGTGAAGGGACAGCGCCTTCGATGTGGCGAGGTGTGGACGCATATCCTTGGGCATTCACTAGTACACTAGTAGGCAATGTGCGCAATCAGTGTACGACGCTGCCAAACCATCTCACTCGATATCTAAACTCCTACCCCCTCGAGGAGTCGGAACATGTTGGACAGAGATGATAAGATCTTACGTGCGATTATCAGATGAGATTGTGACCAGGTGGCCCAACCTTATGTATGTGTTCACTCGACGGTACACATCCCCGTCGTCCCCATGCTTATCACGGCAATGATTCGGAAAGGTCACCTGAGCCTCGAGTGAGGTGCTACGAAATTTAGTTGACAAGTTTTTCTGGAATCGAGCCCCAAGTACTTACTACGATGAAAGGCAATCTCGGCAGCCGATGTTTTGAAGCTCGTTCCGTGGACCCAGTGGGTGGAACGAGCCCTAAGCGCTAAGCCGCGGCACGAACCTCAGAGATCGAGTGCATGAACATACTTATTCGTCAATTTTGTCCCCTGTCCATCTCCATTCAAACTCAACGAAGTTTGAGGACCAAGCCAAGGTGATGCCTCGACGAACAGCTTATAGCAACGTCTGATATTATAAGCTATCATTCGGAGCTTCCAAGGAGGTTGAGGTTTTTTCTGACTTGCCCGCGGGTAGCTATAGGCATTCCAGAATCCGAGTTGTTCAAGGACGCCAATCTCCTATCTGGCGTAAACTTTGAAAGAAATTTTTGCAACCCCGTCATTTTGAAAGACACACTGGTGCTACTCAACTCAGATAACTTAATGTGAATAATACTCGTATTAATTATGTAGTAGAGCTAATGTAATATAACTATGGAGCAGAAAAAGGGACATTGACCGGATCCTAATTGCCGGTATGTAGACACATAGGTACTGCTTACTGACCATTCTTCCCCAACTTACTAGCAAGGCCGGCAAGAGACGTATGCCGCAGCTGCCCTCCGATTTTCGCAGGCGCCGCCTTGTTCGTGTACACCCGCAGCCCCAAGTACACCACGTCGTCTTCGGCAGGGTCGGAGGTGCGTTCTGGACCAGGATCCTCGCCTTCTACGTTCTCTTCACCCTTCTCTTCACCTTCACCCTCTTTCCCCTTACCCTCTCTTCCTTCATCATGGTCATCCTCGCCTTCACCTTCTTTTCCTTCGCCGTGGTCTCTGACTTCACCTTTAGCGTGACCATTACCGAATTCCCCCGCAATGTTCTCTTCTTCCTGTTCTGCTAGGTCGTTATTAGCGACCGGCTCGATAGCCGGAGCCTCCGTGTCGACACGGGATGCAGGTGCACTGCGCTCCTTGGCTTCCTCTTCGGTCGTCAGCTGAGTCATTCCCTCCGCGAAAGCTTGAATTTCCTCGTTGTTCAGATTGAGCGCCAGCGCTTGAGCTTCCAATCCCGAAAGATCCTGTCCTGCGAGAAGTTCGAGAGGGATGGGGAGGTTATCTACTTGTCTGAATCAAATAATGAGTTCGGGGATTTTTGGGGAATTTTCAAGGCATAAGAAACGAACTCAGCGTCGAAGTCTGTATGGTTGCCACGTGAGCTAAGGGTTTGAGTGGTGGGTGGGGTACGACGTACTGGAAGCAATCGATTGACTCTTAATCTTCTCCGTGAGGACACGTGCAAAGATTCGTTGGTCCCAGCTCTCCAGTCCTTGTTCAAGATAATTCTATGGAGGAGTTAATGAATTGACTCAAGAAAAAGTAAAGAAATGTTCAGCATGCCTCTGGCCTCCATACTGTGCGATCAAGACGAACCTATAGAGAACCAGTAAGGAACCAAAATGTCAGCGTCAAAATTTAGATCGCCGCACATGAATGACATATTCCCCAGCTTCCAAGTACACCTCAGCATTCACACTGCGGGAGAAGCGGATAGAAGCAGATGAAGTTATGATGGGCTTGCTTTCTCCTTTCTTGTAGACGATAAAGTCAAACGTCCACAGTGCACGACCGGATATGGCTTTCCAGTACCGATGATCAAGCTTTGAGAGAACAATTATAGCAGAGGAAGCAGCAGGAAGAGAAATCGTGACTGTTATTAAGGTTGATCAGAATCGAGAATCAAGTGTGATTCAACAGATCACCAGAAAACGTACAAGATACGTCGCCGTAGGTCCAAGGTGATGGAAGGGGACGCGCAGCTACTTTCATCCAGTGGGAAGACATTGTCCATGAAGAGTCGAACAACAAGGTCCGGTCGATATGTTCCCAGTTTTCAAGAAAGTCTTTATCTATATAACACAATGAATCAGGCCGCAAGTTTGAAACAGGCAAACAGAGAACTCACATTCCATAACGAACTCTCCATCGTCTCCGAACGCGTGTCCCAGCGTTTGCAAAGCAGGTAACCATTCTGGTGTCCACTCCTTTGAGCCATCAGACCACGGTCCCGTCCACTCACTCTCCCCCCAAGGGTTGCGGAGGACAATGAAGCGTTTGTTATTGTACTCTACAGCACGGAGGACAGAGTATGCGTGCCCGCCTATAAGACCGTTCACCCTTACACCGGAAAGACCGCTACGCGTGCCGTCGAGGTCGCTGAATCCACAACCGAAGAGACGGTCCGTGTTGGCTCGAAGTAGCTCGTTGGTCCAGAATGCATCCGGGTCAAAAATGTACTGTTCTGACTGAGTATACATTTGGGAATGAAAGCGGAGAAATAGATATAACTTTGTGTATATGAGGCTGGTGACGCCTCTGGATCAGACAGCGCGCCAGTTAGGGGGGATGATCGAGAAAGAGGCAAACAACGGACCCTGTTAGATCTTCAATAGCTTCTCCTGCCCGTCCTCCATGCAAAGAATTGTAGTTTCCATGTAGCTTAGCGTAAGCTTTTTCGATGAGAGGTACCCATGTTTCGCCGTGTGTCCCTGATCTGGCGAAATACAGGCTCTTCCCACTTTTCCTCGCCGAATTGTTATAGACTTCCTTGTCATTATGATACAACTGTTTCTTCGTAGAATTCAGTTCCTCGAATTTTGGAATAGAGGTGAATAGCAGGCTGACGAATAGGTTAAATATATGGTAGTCCGACATCTTGTAAAAGACACTCACTCGTCTATGATGACGGTAACCCAAGCAGTGTCGCGGAAGAAGATGAAACCATAGACGCCAACTTGCTCGTCGCGCTGTTGATCAATGATAAGATGTACATCTCGCAGAGGTTCAAACATGGCATACTGCAACACAAAATTTCTCAACAAGTCCTTTACAAGTGGACATTGTGGCCAATGCGGAAGAGAACCAACAATTGTCCAATGCGCCTTGGATGATGTCATTGGAATCGGCACCACCAATGAAGAACGATGATTTATCGAAGATTTGAGTAACACGCTGGACATCAGAAGGCTCATACGAAGGCTGCTCTAGACCGTGCAGACAACGGTATGTGTCAGTTTCGAGATCAAATTCTATATCTCTAAGCACCAAACAGTAAGACTGATAAGCTGAAGTGTCGGTGTTTCTGGACAATGAGCTGACCTGAACTTTCGATTCCTCCTCCTGCAGTCGGCAGCGATCTCTGCAACTCGGGATTTGCATCCTTCGAGGGCCTTCTCAAGTTCAGCAGTGACAAGGAGCCCGCCTGAATTCTGTTCTCTAGAGGCTTGGGTCTTGGGCAAAGCTGGGCGAGGCTGGAATCTTTTTTTAATATTCTTTGATTTTGCCAAGACTGCGATACCAAAGATATGAATAGTAGGTGATACTGGAATGACGGAATGACGGACGGTTATCTTCAGCTGTTCTTATAGCTGTCGATCCCCTAGAGACTGGAAATCCTGTCTGACATCGCGAATCTAACGGGGAATGGAAGAGACCGACCTTTGTTTTGTAGTCAAGCTGCAGGTCATTGCTTGTCACTTGTCCATGTCAAGTATTATCAGGTATCATTGCATTCAAGTACGTATAGTGAGGAGCTCACGACATCAGCGCCGTTTAGTCTGGATCTGCCAATGTGGCACTGCCATATAGTACTAGTGTGACTTATTTAAGCTGTTCTATTGGGGGACCACCAGAGTGAGCAATGATGTCCACACTTGGTAGACAGGAGAATGTATCATACTCGACTTGATTCCAAGGATTGGGTCTGAGAAGAGTCTCGTTGTATGCCAATGTCAACATCGACACTTGATTGACACTGGCAGCCTCCCACAAGCGAGCTTTGAACGTAAGTTGCAAGTAAGTACTCTGAAATGTCTAAGCAGGCGTCTGGCCTTGTCCGACACGTCTACGTCAAGGGTTATTCGAGCTTAGAGAGGCTTAGAGCTACGATATTACTGGCCTGAGCACTTGGCAAGAACTTCTAGTGACGACGTCGACAGGTCATGTGTCACATGTTGCCGATTAGTTACGGCATGACATGGTCCGTGCGCACGGAGCGAGACGATCACAAAAGTCCATTTGTGGACATCTGGCGCTAATCATTTTGTTATCCTACTTCAACCGGGACACTTTCATCAGTTTTGTAGTTAAGAAAGCCAGCGCTCTAATCCTTTGTGGTACTACGTGTTTTGTGTAAAGTGAGGGATTTAGTGCAATTTAAGTCATTCAACTTCTCCATATTTGGGGCGGGGTTCTAAACTAAAGTGTCGACTTCATCAACAGCACCCTTGCTTGCCTGAGATGAGGATGAAGATAAGTACCAATTTGGCATCAAGTGATAATTACATAGACAGTGTTGTTTCCCTCTTTTCACTAGTACTATTTATCAACAGAAAGATTGGCAAATTTAACCAGACAACAGTCAGGATCTCAGTAAATGAGATGAAAGGCAGACTCCAAGAATTCTGGCAAAATAAATGTTATCTCATCTAACAAATTGTTCTCAATACTGGCTCAAAGTTTCTTCATGCACCTTTCAGTTTCTAGTACCAATTGCAAATTTATCTGAGAAGCATTGTACTCTGTGACCTTAATAATCACACAACATCAGGAAAAATGGCTTACCTATAGATCACAACATATCCTAGGTAGGGATCATAGGCCCATAGACAAGTACCCCTCTATATAGGACTCCATAGGTGTCTCTTCAAGTATATACATCTATGTAGTCAATCAGTCATACTCCATAGCTATCTATAGAAGTCTATTGTCAGGAGTCATGCCTCTGTAGATGCCGTAGATTATCACTACATAGGTCTACTGACAATACAATAGCAATGAGATGACATGCCCAATATGCACAATTCTGGACACAAAATATCTTCATTTCATTGCAAGAGCCATAAGGGGCATTGTTGATTTAAGGATCTTTTGGACTACTATCACTGTCCTCACCTTCTGACTGAGAACCCAGCTCCAGCTCACTGTCAGTCTCTCCTGTACAAGCTTCAAGCTCCTGACATACACATTCCCTATCATCTCCTACAAGCATTGGTTTGGGACCCTGGTGAGATGTGCCACTTGCTTTTCTATCAAGTCAAGTTAGCAATGATCAAGAGCAAAATTGATAATGGTGCTCACAACACATGCTTAAATAGCTTCTGGCATATTTTGGTAGTGACTTCAGGGTTCATATCATGCCATTCCTTCAAATCAAGGGTAAAGGCATTGACCTTCTCTGAAAACTCCTTCTCAGTGAAAGTACCCTTTGTGAAAACACCGGTCAACCATCCACAAAGGCAGAAATCAATCTGATACCCATTTATTCAGAGGTCAAAGTAGCAATCTTCATCACTGACATGATGACATACCAGAGTAAAAATCAACACCAACAAATTCAGTGAAATTGGATCGAAGTATTCCTGAAAGATGACACTTGGTGCTTTTGCATCCTTGAACCACGTTGAAATCAGAATGCTCAGGATGATGGAGTTTTCACAGTAACCCTGCTTAGTTTCTGGATCCTGAAACAAATGTATAACTTTGAATAACAATGTGTATTGAGAAACTGTGACTTGCCTTATAGACAAAGAATTTATCTTGGCTGAGCTTTGCAGCAATCTTGGCATTTTTCTGTTTATAACTAGGCTTATCTTTGCAAAATTTAAACTTGCTTTGAACTTTGGTACAGATGGGATTAAGAAGGTTGCCTTGGACAATGCCAGAATATGAACAACTTACAAGCTGAAGCATTCAATTAGTAAATTCATACTGTGGAACGTCATCTCCCAGTCAAAGATCTCGGTTGCACTTGGCCTGTGCAGTTTCCCAGGCTGTCATAGCCCATTGTACCTGGATAGCAAGAGCTAGAAAGGCTGTCTTTGTGCAAATGAGAGCCTCATATTCACAGATAGCTTTGATCAATAGTGAGTGAACAACTGGATCAGTGAAATCGCCAAGGGTCAGCACATCTAACCATTGAAGGTTTGACCAGAGAGTAACCTTCAAGAAGGCACCAGCAGATTCCAGCTGCTCCTCAGGATCATTGCTGCAATTGTGATCATGGTCATGGCTGTTGGGCTCATCAATGTTATTGTTGTTATGGCACAGCTCAGGTGAATGATCATTGTCACTGATGGCACTCCTTTTGGCAGGTGATATGGCCTCTTGAGCAGGTGACATGGCAGGATGTTGACATGGTTGGGCCATCAATTGTGCTAGGTTGATATAATGCAAAGGGGTCTGGAGCAGCTCACAAGTGGGAGACAGGTGCTGGATCTATAGTAGAGACAGTCATATCAGTCATTTGTGGTGTCCAGCAATGATAAGATCTCACTGAGCTCAAAAATCCCACAAAATCTGCTTCATCTTCACTTTTTAATTCAGAATGATTGCTAGTGTCATCTGCACAAATGCCACAAGTGATGTGAAGCATAGCAAGTAGTAGTTGTGACATGTTGAGACTATCATCACACCTTTACTAGCTGCCAGGGCATTCACAGCCTCAAGTTTGGCTATCTTCTTCATCAGCTTCACGTTTTTCTCCTGAGCTTTTCTGAGATTCTCCTTGTCTATAGAACTGAGACATTATCAGAGTTGCCAATAGAAGTTGAGTGAGATCAGACCTAACCATTCTCAATGACCTTTGCTGATGCTTTAGAAATATAGGTCTTGTGACTTGGAGGGTCCATGCCTGATCCTTCTTCATCAGAGTCTTGAATCTGCTTGCAAATGCAGCTCATAATTATCACAGAAGAGGTAGGTAGAACAACATTGTGGCTGAGGAAAGAGATGAAATTTTTGATTAAGTCAGCTGACCGTAAATCACAAAGTTTCAAATTTGCAGCAACCCCTATTCATGCCTCAGTGTAACTATTGCACAACACATGTTCAAACATCTCAAGGGCTGAACTCACACATTCTTCAGTCATCTTCATGTCATGAGAAATTCCTGAAAAAGTATATGTCAGAAACAGGATGTGGGACATCTAGGGCTTCACAAGCACTTGGACAAGTTAATAACTCACTGAGCAAAGACTTGGAGACTGTTCCAGACTGGTACACTGTTCTGCAATCTCAAGATAACCTGCTACCACCATTACAAGCACCAATAAAAGAATCTGACCCTGATTTTGGGTTGGACACATCACAATCCAACTCACAATGGATTGAGGAGTACCTGGGTGAGGCTGGGAGTATATATGGAACCTGTCAAACAGTGTTCAGTCAATTTTGACAGAGACAGGAAGCAGAGAGGAAGGAACTGTGGACACCCTTCAAGAGTGAACAAAAGTGGGATTTGGTGCACTGGTTGATGATGTCTGGTGTTAGCCAAGTGAAAATAGATTCATTCTTAAAGTTAGATGCTGTGAATGGTCAACAGGATAAAATATCAAACAATCACTGACCTCTCTTAGATTTGAGAAGGGATTCAGCCATCATTTTGCAATGCTTGCAGTCTTTTACAGCAAATTGATCAACTTCCTTGTGGCCCTGAATGGAAATGTCAGCCATTCACAGTGACAGGAGATCTAAAAGATGTCCATGGGAACTTTCTTACACTTGAAGTTGAGTTGTGGGGGTGTGATCCTGTCAAATGTATCAAGGAATTGCTGGAGAATGTCTCTATTGGTGCCAGCAATTCATATGGTTCAATGTGAGTATATTGAGATGAGGCTTAAACCAACCAAGAATATGGGCAGACAAATACAGGGGACTGGTGGTGAGATATGCAGATGAGCCATTATATATCTGACAGGTGTAATGATGAGCACTGATGGCAACAATGACATCAAGAAAAAATTACCACCAAGCATAACAGTCATACTAGTCATTTTGTTATTAGACAAAACCAGTCTTACAAATTTCAGTGGTGACAAGCAGGCATACCCCATCTATGGTGCAATTAGAAACACACAGCATGAAATTTATCATCAGCCTTCAGCACATGCAATGGTTCTGCTGGGATACATACCAGTGTGCAAGCTAGAATGCTTCTCATCTGAATACCGTAGCCTCATGGAATATCAGCTCTTTCATGAGTGTATGCAAAGGCTCCTTGAGCCACTGGTGGAGGCTGGAAACAATGGCATCAGAATGAAGTGTGCCAATGGATTCATCTGAAAAGTTTACCCTATTGTGGCTGCATACATTGCTGATTATTCAGAACAATGTCTTGTTGTTGGATGTAAAGAGAATTCATGTTCAATGTGTACCGTTTCACCAAAAATGCATGGTGACCCTGTCCACTCAGTCCTTTGTGATCCTGAGAGAACCCTCAATATCCTTGCCCAAAAGTGTTGTGGTCTGAACCTAAAAGAGTTCAAAAAACAGTCACTCCATGCAATCAATCCATTTTGGAGAGACTTACCTCATTGTAATATATTTGCATGCATGACACCCAATGTCCTCCATCAACTCCATAAAGGTGTCTTCAAAAATCACGTAGTGAGCTGGGCATCTGAAGCGACTGCAGGAGGTATGGAGGAAATTGATCAACAGTTCCAGGCTATGACATCCCATCCAACTCTGCACCACTTTAAGAAGGGAATATCACTTACGACACAATGGACAGGTGCTAAATACAAGAATATGGAGAAAGTATTCCTTGGAGTCTTGTCAAATGCAATGGATTCTGCAGTCATTCAATGTGTTCAGAGTGTGCTTGACTTTATCTACTATGCACAATTTGAAGTTCACACCAACAAATTGTTGGCACAATCGAATTCAGCATAGGTGGCCTTTCACAAGAACAAGGGGATATTTGAAGACCTGGCCATTCATACCCATTTCAATATCAGCAAAATTCATAATATCAAACATTACCTTGATTCAATCCAATTGCTGGGTAGTGCAGCTGGGTACAACACAGAGGCCACCAAGCAACTTCATATTGACCTGGCAAAGGTTGCATACAGAACAACAAACAAGGAAAATTACACCAAGCAGATGACTATCTGGCTTTGACGTCAGGAGGCTGTGATCCAGTTTCAGTCCTATCTGCACTGGGTGCTACCAGACTATGGTGCAAAGATATGAAAGAAGTTGGACAATGGACTCCAAGAGGCAGATGGTGTTGACAACAATGACAATGGCAAGGACGATGGTGGAAATGATAAAGACGTGGTAATGTGTGAGTGCCCATAGAACCAAACAATATTTCACATTGCAAAAAAACCTTCATTCTTGCATGTTACTGTCCAATCCATTGTCCAAGACTTTGGTGCTGTTGACTTCATCACTCACATCCATTCCTTCCTGCATGAACACTCCATTAAGCTCCAGAGACCTTTCTCAGATGACACCACATTTCCTGTGTATCAACATCTCCATCTCTTGCTTCCACCGATCTCTGAAGTCTCTTGCAACCTTGTCAAGGATTCCATCATTGCCACAAAGTTTCAACGAGGAAGCATTACAACCCAGGGCATCAAGAAAGCAGTTGCTCCATGTTTTAGTACTCTGCTTGTCTGGCTCCAGGTGGGTGACCTGTCAAAAGGTCCTTTTGATGGTGTGTTTACCTGACATTATGTTCTCTAACAAATTCTCACTGCATCTGTCAAGTATTGGCCTTGCCTAAGCATGCCTCATCTTCAACTTCCCTCAAGAGCACAGAGCAGCCTTTGACAAGCCATTGCTGTACATACACTGGTTCAAGCCCTTGCAGAAGTTTGATGCTGATCTTGGTATGTTTGAAACATCTTTCTCCTCCCAGAATCATCACCAGCATGCCTCTGTCATATCTGCTTCACAAGTCATTTGCTCTTGCCATCTTGTACCCTGTTTTGGCCATGCTATCAACCCAACTTGAATATCTGAATTTGTTCTTGATGTTTCACCATCATTCTACCTCAATCCTTACTTACAACAATACAATTTTTATAGTCTTCATTACCTCCCTGCTTTACATCAGTACCATAATCGCCCACAACAGGAAGTAGATTGTGAACAGAGAATCAATCTTCTTAGAGCAGCTTGCTACCACACTAGTTAGATGTATTGCTTCTATGTAATGAATTTTTTTTTGTTGCTTCTACATATATCTATGTATGATATGCAGAACACTCTATAGATCTACAAAGTCCTAGTGAGACCTGCCATCACTACTGATTGATTTATACTGACATCTGATTACATAGACCTATCATGTCTATGAATGCTACCTACTACTAGTTGTCACCTATGTAGTTTGGCAGGGACCCTATGTAGGGTTTTCTTTTTTCCTGATGAACTGATACTATACCTTTTTGACAGGGAAGAACAATACACAAAGAATCCTCAAAAGTAAAAGAGCAGATGCAAGTATCAGACCTGGTTTGGCTTGATTTTTTAGATCACTTGAGGGTGCTTGAAGAATTGAGTGCTGGTAAGAACAGCAAGTCAAAGGTGGACTTCAATGTAACTTGAAAGCTTTGACACAATGCTTTGCTTGTAACACCAAGTTGGCATGCCATTAGAACTAGATTAAAAAATGCTGCACTTCAGAAACAGTGCCATGATACTCAGGACACCCAACATATACACAGCTGAGGACACCATTGTAAGAAGGACACTCACAATCAAATCCAAAACTTAAGAGACTGATAAATTAGATGGCATAGACCTAAGGTCCAGAGTTTCTAAGAGATCCACACAATACTCATAAAAGCCAAAGTCATCCAAAATCTCATTTCATATCTGGTCCATCGACAGTAATGTAGCCACTTTTGATGCAACCAGTGATTGCTGGATTATGTAACTTTTATCAAGCCAGATTTTCCTAAGTCACTTATTTGACTACTCTACTGTTGTTTTGTTCATTTATTCCATACTACCATTCTCCATCAATAGTAGTGGATTGTGGGCTGCCTTGAACAACACCAGGCAGAAGCCTTGCAGTAGATGGATAATGGATTGTCAACCTCCCCAGTTGCTCCCCAATGATGTTGGTGTGACTGTTGACATAGTGTGGATGATGGTGTCTGTGGTAAGTGATGCTATTTTCATAGAAACTTGAACATGAAGTACTTCAACTTCTGCCTCTGGTTCTGTTTCTCTCTCTGAAAGGCAACTGTCACAATTCCAAGCAATATTTCTCCTGGATTGTGAGTGTCCTTCTTACAATGGTGTCCTCAGCTGTGTATATGTTGGGTGTCCTGAGTATCATGGCACTGTTTCTGAAGTGCAGCATTTTTTAATCTAGTTCTAATGGCATGCCAACTTGGTGTTACAAGCAAAGCATTGTGTCAAAGCTTTCAAGTTACATTGAAGTCCACC
>JAGGAW010000017.1:0-51727 GCA_017657375.1 Termitomyces sp. T27 | reverse complement strand
CACACATTATCAGTAGGAACCATACCTCATCTGGATTAGAAAGCTTGATTTTGCAAAGCCAGCCTAAGTATCGAAGAAATTAGGATCGAGTACAGACGAAAAAGATAATAAGGAGGCTCACCCTTGTCCTGAGTTGACCTGTTCAAGAGGCCTGGTTCTTGAGTCAGAGCTTGGTTGATCTCTGTAATTGTCCCTGATACTGGAGCATACTAGAGAAAAAGTTTCGAAAATCAATGAAACATCGTATGTTAAGATAATTGGCACGTACAATATCCGAGGCAGCCTTTACACTCTCAACAGCACCAATGGTTTCTACGACGAAGGCCGTCTTAGACCTTGCAACGTATTCATTACAAACTCATGTACGAACCGCCTTTTGCTATCACATCGCCAGGTGGTTTGAGTTCGACGAAAACTACGTCTCCGAGTGTTGACTGAGCGTGGTCCGTGATATGGACTGTTCCAAGTCCTGTGGCGTCATCATAAACAAGTATCTCATGGTCTTCAGTAAATTTTTTGGCTGAAAAGACTGAGTAAATAGTCGAGGACAGCTGACTAGTGCGTACTGATGAGGGTTCGAATGAGTTGGTGTCGGTAGCCAGATCCAATCCGAGTCAACCGAAGAGGACGCGCAGGTAACGGGCGTAATTGAGAGGCCGCACGAACAAGTCCTTGCATTTCGTGTCAAATTTCGGGAAAAAGAGAGAAAGGGCCGAAGCGTTGACGGCAACTCGAAAAGTAGTCTTTGAGTATGAGCTCCAATTGAGCTCGAGTAAACTCCGCTTTCCCTACAAAAGGAAATGCATGTTCCCCTGTATTAAACAAACTTACTGGCGCATATATATAACTATTGAATCTACACTTTTATATAATATGGATAGAGAGGGGGTGCATTAGATTATGTAGATTGAGTACTTGCTAACAATACAATTTCGTGGATTACTCTTTACTCAAGGATTTTGGTGATGATACCGGTTCCAACTGGAAGGGAGGATACAAACAATCAACAGAAGTCAAGAAACCGATGGAAAGAACACTCACTAGTCCTACCGCCTTCCCGAAGAGTGAAGCTAGACACGGACCATGAGAATGTACATATTGTGGAATGGACGAACAATTCTTACCGTCCTCCAACTTCAGCAGCAACATCAAAGTGCAAGTCACACACGAGGTCTACGTTATCACCAGGCATAACCTACCAAATGTCAGTAGTTTAACAGGAAACGATAATAGACGATCGTACCATCTTCTCAGCGGCGTCGGGGGTACCTTCAGGGAATGAAAGCGACACTGTTATGTCCGCTGTGCGGATGAAAAGCTGGGGACGATAATTGGCCATAAATGGGGTATAGCGACCACCTGTACGAAAGTTGAGTATTGTTACGGATAGTAGAACGTATTCTTCTACCTTCGTCTTTTGTGAGGACCTGAGGGAAGAAAAATCAGGACTTCACGCGGTGGTCGAAAAAAAATTAAGCGTACGTAAACTTGAGCCTCAAATTTCTTGACCGGTTTGATGGAACCTGGGGCGACAATGACTTGGCCACGACGAAGCTGCTCGCGTTTGACACCGCGGAGCAGAGCACCCATGTTGTCACCAGCCTCAGCCTTTCGCAACGTTAAAACCGTGACGAACAAACGAGTGAAGTTTTACCTACCCGTTCAAGTTCCTTGTGGAACATCTCTGTTGGATCGATTAAAATATATTTTCAGAAAGTCATGATATTATAACTTGCCAATGCCAGTGAGAGTAGTCTTGAAGGAGCTCCCAAGTCCAATGACTTCCACGTCATCTCCTTTGAATGCAATACCGCGCTCAACCTGGTAGAAGGTAAATGTCATTTATTAACCTTCAATTTCAATAACAGAGCACAAGAGTCGATTACGTACACGCCCAGTCGCAACAGTTCCGCGCCCAGAGATCGAGAATACATCTGAAGAATAACCGTTGACGTTGACAGATATGGATATCATAGGTCTTACCTTCAACGGGCATAAGGAAAGGCTTCTCGAGATCACCTTTGTTTGTTTTAGTTTAGTAAATTCCGAGAGAACCAATCATTTTCGTCTTACGAGGAGGAAGATCAAGCCATTCGTCACAGGCATTCAAGAGTTCAAAGACCTTCTCGGAACCGATCTTGTCGTCCCGACTTTCCAATGCCGCCAAAGCGGAGCCCATGATGATGGGTGTGTTTTCGCCGTCGAAGTTGTAGGTCGTGAGAAGGTCGCGCATTTCCATGTCGACTAGTTCCAACATTTCCGGGTCCGAGATTTGGTCTACCTTGTTAATGAAGACAACCAGCTTTTTGATGCCGACTTGACGAGCAAGGAGCAGATGTTCACGAGTTTGTGGCATCTGGCCGTCAGTTGCAGAAACGACAATGATAGCTCCATCCATTTGGGCAGCACCAGTAATCATGTTCTTGATATCTACGAAGGTTTCAGCTGATCTGCAAGAAATAGAACAGAAGGCTTACAATCAGCATGTCCAGGACAATCAATGTGGCCGTAGTGGCGAGCACTAGTCTCGTATTCAACATGGGATGAATTGATGGTGATACCGCGAGCCTTCTCCTCAGGAGCCCTGTCGATCTGACTGTAGTCGGTGAATTTGGCTCCACCTTGTTGGGACATAACCTTCGTGATGGCGGCCGTCAAGGTAGTTTTTCCGTGGTCGACATGTCCTGTTTTTCAAGTTGAGGTAAATGTTTTCAATTGCACACAATGACCAACCAATGGTTCCGATATTCATGTGAGGTTTAGAACGGGAGAAGGCCTCTGCATACCCTCTGCGAGCTCCTGCGAACGCTTTCAAACGATAGGAACACATGTCACAGAGAAAAAACACGTCAAGTCGCACCTGTGTTGTTGGACAGTAAAGGTTTCCAGAGGACACGTTGACAGGCTTTGAACGAGACTTGTAAAAAGAGTGAGAATCAACAGGTGCATTGGGCAATAATGTATTACCACGAGTTGTCATGCCATTACAGACAGCCTTAGAGGTTGCCCAGGACAACATTTTGAACGAATTTGAACAACTTGCGTTAGCGAGACCAAATTTTGTTTCTTACATGTCACTCACGGCATTTCCCGAGACCATGAATTAACCAAACGGGGCTAGAGTAGCGTCTCTCAAATTCCTGATGTCCTCCTCTCGTCAAGAGTTAGTTCAGAACGCGGTCTCATTTCTGGCTGACCCCAAAGTAAGCAGGTCCACTGTGTCCTCATGCGCTCGCTTAAATAGCTCCAATCTCGAAGACTCAGGCATCTCCGGTGGCTCAACGAATTCAATTCCTTGAGGCAAAGGGATTGACCCCTCAGGAAATTGACATAGCTCTCAAGCAGGCAGCTTTGAATAACCCTGGCCCAACCTACCAGCAGAATCATCCCGCAGGGTATGGTGGATACCTCGGAGCCCCTCCTGCCCAGCGTTGGGACTGGCGAGATTATTTTGTACCGGCCAATCTCGTGAACCGAAAAACACATGCTTATCTGGCCGTTCGTAGATAACTGCCATAATATCTGGCTCCTTTGCCTATGGCGCGTTCGCGCTGTTCAAGGCATGTCTTCAATTCCTCAATCATATCTTGTATTGAGTCCTTTTTAGAAACATCTACTCCCACATTTACAACCACCTACATCCACTGCCTACGAGGAAGATCGTGACGCACTCAATGCACAATTTGATGCAGCAGAGGCGCTTCTCAAAGAGATACAAGCAGAGTCAGCAGCCGTCCGAAAAGCAGTAGAGGACCAAAAAGAGGTCATTGACAAAACCACGGCAAATGTTGAGGCAGTGGTCACAGAGATGCGTGAAGCAGAGCACAAAACACGCGACGAGATGCGAGAAATACGCGATGAAATCAACAATATCCGTGAAATGTTACCCAAAGTATCTCAGTTCATCTCCTGTCCTGACTTTTCATTGACAAGTGCATAAGATGATCGACAAGAACAAGGAGAGTCAAGCACAGTCTCTCTCTGAGCTGCAACAGGAATTAAAATCTCTGAAGGCTTTGCTACTCAGTCGTGGGCCGGGCAGCGTCCCTTCATCCCCATTACCTGCGTTGGGCAGACCTTCGATCCCAGCATGGCAATTGGCTGGTACCTCTAATGGAGTTGAAACGCCGTCTTCTATACCTTCCATAACTGTCGGCAACGGTAAGGAGAGGGACCCGGGACCTGAAGAAAACTCTTCATGATAATATACTAAGAGTTCATACAAGTCATTTAAATAAATTATTTCTGAGCAATGTGCAATCGTGATGATGCTGACGGTCTGTTTGGAACCAAGCTCCAGCCGGCTTGTACTTACTTATTGATGATTATGTGCATGCGACTTGACGTCGACTCAAGGTTACTCGTTAATCCATCATGTTCTCACAATTTCGTCAGGCCGTCGAGAACTTAGCACCTCGGACATCATTAGATGGTCATCCAGCAGATACACGTTGCGACAATAACCTATCTCGCTCCAATTCACTCGACTCCCCTTCACACCCTACTCCACCCATGTCTTCCAGTCAACTGGCAGAATCAGCCCTTAGTAATCTTCGCAAGTCCTTAACTAGTCAACGCTCTGGTAACACAGGGTCTCTTTCCAAACAAACTACTTCTACATCCCCAAGAGAAGGACGGACGAAGTCACGACTGGAAGACAGATTGCGTGCCGCCACTTCCATCATCAGCGAGCCTTCTCATTCAGAAACTTCCCGAAATCAGTCTCCCTCGATAATATCCGAGGTATTCAGCCATTTCCCTAGTGCCTTCTCCTTGTTTCTGATCTGACTACCTTACAGAATGCAGTGGCTGTCGTTCCTGCTGACAAAGAGGACACGAACTCAGCCGATACATCCTTGGAACCGATGTTGAAAACAATCGCAAAGACCTTACGAACTTCTTCTAGCGATTCGCCGGAAGAGACAGAACTGCCAGATGAAGACTTACAGACCTTACGGTCACCGGCCACGACAAGGTCGTCAGAGTTGGGCTCTTTAGAAAATTCCTCGATTATTGAACGAACATCAATATCTTCTGACTCCGAGAAACCTTGTCAATCTGTCTCGGACAGGGCTGACGAGCCTAAACAGTCTCCAGCTCTTAAGTCTTGCTCCGAATCTTCGGAGGCGGATGTCATTGCGGAAAAGGATATACCACTCACCCAGCCGCTCTCCACGACCAACTTTGTGAACGGGTCTAGCCCAGTAGACACTGAACAGGCCACTACTAAATTGCGGCCGTCCGATCCTGGTCAGGACGATATTTCTAGAACTAATGATAAGGTAGTGGGCTTGGAGGAAGAAACGAGCATCGAGGAACTCCAAGAAAAGTTGAGACAGGTCGAACAAAGATTTACGGGTACGCTTGTTATGAACACCTTTCTCAAATATCTCTAACCGTTCTTCATCAGATGTCTCCATTTCTTTCAAGCGTTTGCAGGAGGAGAAGCAAGCCGCTGACCTTGTGCTCCAAGAACTTACTCCACTAGAAAGTGTACACAACACTTCAGCTCTCCGTGAATATGTCCGAAATCTGAATTCGACCACCGAGGTCAGTGTGGTTCATCCATTTAGGTATGCGATACAATTATCCTTTTGTAGATTTTTCAGGATGAAATCAAGCGTCTGAATGACAAGCTCGAAGGTAGAGCTATTCAATTCGGTTCAGAAGAATGAATCTGACTCTCTTAATGTACTTAGTACAAGAAAACCGTCTCGAAGAACTACGAGGCACTCATCTTCTGGAATCTTCTTCTCAGTCTCTTCAGATCGAAAAATTGCAAAAGGAAGTATTGGAAGCTGAAGCCCTTCTGAAAGCAGCGCAGAGCGCAGACGCTCGAGCTGAAGAGACCGCAAGTGAACAAAAAATGGAAATTGTCAATTTGCGAAAAGAACTTGAACGAGCGAAACTACTCGCAAAGGAAGAGGAAGAAAAGCGTGTTAAGGCTATCAGTTTATTGAAAACTGTTCGGCAGAAGCTCGTGAAAGCCGAGAAGGAAAAGGAGGATGCCACTGCTGCTGTGAGTCTGTTTCAGGAGAAGGAGAAGGAGGAGAAGGAGAAGGAGCAAGCGGAAAAAACGAAATTACGCAGCGAACTCGATGCTGCAAACTTGGAGAAAGAGAAGGCCCTCACGGCTCTTAGAATTCAGTTCGACAAAGAGATTGCGAGCTCAAGAGTTCGGTATGAAAAGGATATCGCGACGCACAAAGGGCAGTATGAAGCTGAATTTGACTTGATCAAGGTCTGGATTGTTGCCCGCTGTGAAAAAGAATTTGGTCTCAATCAATTCCTAGAGTACTCATACCCAAGAAGTCTCTGATAAAGAGGCCCAGATACGGTCCTTACAGCAATCCTTAGCCCTCGTCACGACGGACAAGAACGCCTTTTTTGACGATCTGCAGCTGCGCCAGGCAGAATTGGAATCTGCACAGTCACATCTCGAAGCGTTGGAGAGCCAGAACACTGAGTACCAGTATCAACTACGTGAACTCGGTGATCGTTACGCCCTTCTTAAAGATGACTTTACAGAGGTCCAACATGATCTAGAGGCTAGATCACGAGAACCAGCGACCTCATCTGGTGAAATAGCCCGTCTCCTATCAGCCACTGAGTCAAAGTATGAATCGAAGCTCTTCGACCTCAAGAAGAATCTAGAGACAGTAGAGAAGGAACGCAACGATAGTGATGCTGAGTGGAATCGAAAGCTTCGAGACAAGACGAAAGAGGTCGAAGACTTGAAACGACTTGCTAGTATGGTTGCTCAAACGGAGGAACAGCATGAAAAAACTGTGGCAGGATTAAGGGCCAACATAGCAACATTGGAGGCAGAGTGTCATCTTCTTTTAGAACAGCTTCAGGAACTTCGACACACTAATAGTAGTGTTCGAGAATATGAAGTGAGTTTCATCTTCCACTATATGATTGGATGCTCATGGATCGTCCAGAAATCTTGGAGGTCTCAAGAACAAGAATTCAACCTAAAAATCGCCATGTTGGAACAGCTCGTTGAGGAAAGCAAACAACGTGAAGGTCATCTGCGTGCTGGAAATAAGGTTGGTCTTGGAAGTGACAGTTACCCTTACTCTTACCCCGACTATAGACTCTTCGTGAAGAATTACGAAAAGTCCAGTCTTCTGCGGCTCTGCTCGAGCGACAACGAAACCCGGGTGTAGGGTATTGGACCTCCCGTTCGGTTGAAAATAACGCCACTGCTAGCCAAGTCTCAGTAAACTCCCCCTCTACTGGAGTGACATCTCGAGTCAGCTCTCCCGATCCTGAGCGGAAGAACGGAAGTGACGAGGAAATTAATCTGGAGTATCTGAGAAATGTTATTTTGCAATTCCTTGAACACAAGGAGATGAGGGTGTGTTCCATTTAGTGCAATGATTTGAACGAAAATTCAACGATTCAACCTCTCAGCCAAATCTCGTGAAAGTGTTGTCTATGATTCTTCATTTTACCCCGCAGGAGACGCGCAGACTCATTGCTAAAGTATAGAAGTCGCTAGTGATTCATGAGGGTGTAGATACAAATGCACTATATTAGCTTGCCAAGTAGCTTATTTTATATACTAATCCTGTAGTGGGCTGGAAACCAACTGAGCAAATATCATCGACCTCTTTTTGCAAACTTCTGTCAGTGCCACTTCGACGCGTCAGTCACATGACCTGACACGACTTCCTGAATTTCATACGAAAAGCATACGAAAAGCAAACGAAAAGTAACCAGTGGGATTTCTTCTGAATCCTCAAGCGGACTGTATACTTGACTGATCGTTGGACATATGTTGACTGAACAAAGAGATGTCGTTGGCTGAACTCACAAGAAACTGTTTCCAAAGTGGAATATCTTCCTCTAAAGTCAGTAACCCTGTTCTTGTCAACGTGCAGCTGTTGACTTAGCTGATAGTGGCTGAAACTCTGCAAAATATTCATTTCAAAACAGGAATTACCTCGGCCTCGAGAAGTAACAGAGGTAGATCTGAGTAGTGCGTGGTCTCGTATGTGCGAATACCCTCAGTTTGCATTGATCTCGGACGTCTATACGTCGTAGACTCAGTCCTTGTGCTCTGTCGGTCTTATCCTGGAGACTCAGATCTTCAGGACTACTTGAAACATGCAATACATGACGGTTCACTTTCGATTGCTACTTTCGTGGCAACATTGTTGCAGGCTGCTCGCTCGTCTGAGCTACACGCTCCGGCCACTCTTGACATGCTTTGTCGCGTCGCATTGGATGCGCATTACTCTTCTGGAGTGTCACCTATTGGTTCAGTAGTTGGCTACAACGAGTCCACAATCACTATATTGGCAATCGTGCAAGACGCTCTCGCCTTGCTCCGGACAGCTCACTCTCTTCCACTGTCACATTTCCATCAATTAACAACATCTGCATCTGAACTTGTAATACTTCTGCTCTCATGTGTATCTGACATCTCACAAGTTTCCACTGCCCAAGCCATGGCGTATTTTGCTGATGCCAACGACCTTTTACAAAATTTCCAACTTGCGCCAGATGTTCGACAAGTGTTGGAAACATTTGTGCTATCTTTGAGCCTTCTTATCGGTGACGATGTCAAGGTAGCAAGAGAAGCGCAAATGTTGCATCCCATCCCATTGGCTCTGGGCAAAGGAAGTATACATGGTTCTGGCTCAGAGACAGACATCGTTACGTTCAGTCTGTTCTTGCATCACCTTGTAGGTCTTTGAGGAATATCAACTTTGTTCTTCTGACGACAATGTAGGTTTCCTATAGAGCTCATGATTTTGGTGTGGGCGACAGTCAAAGTTCAATCGCCTTACTTGTGACTTTATTCAGATGGACTGCTTGGTCACCTGCGGTGTTCTACACACAATTGTTCCTTTCAGCCTTTACATGTCTCAGTCAGAGTGCTTCCAAGGCATTGATCTGGAAAGCGTTTGTCGTTGGTCGCGTAAGGAGTCCTCGTCATTCTCTAATATGTCTTCGTAACCTGAGTCGGTTGATACAGCTTCCTCGATTGCTACTTATGTTTGAAGCTGCTGTTAATGCAGACGGAGTCACAAGCACCGATTGGGTAAGTAGATTCTCTCATAAACCCAGATATGTTAGATTCTTATTGTTTTTTCAGAAACGTGCTCTTCAAGCTGCCCTCCAGACAAACTTTAGGCAGGCTGAACTTATCGCTCATTGCGATCACGCCATTTCGCTCGCCAGGAAAGCCAATACATTGCAGGACGATGAACTGTAGGTCGAGGGTTCGCCGAGATGTTAACTTTCTGACTGACTTGACAATAGACTCCGATCTTTCTCTCGGGATCTTCTTCAAAATCTCATTCAATTGGACCATATCCCGCCTACCTTTGCAATCGGAGTCGACCCTTTCATTTCAAATGATGCTTTGCCGCGTCTTCAGGCGGAAGCACAAGACTCTGGTCTCGACCTCGAAGTGAGTGTAGCTTTTTTTTTCTTGCTTTGATATAAAATATAACCCCATTTATAGATATATCTTGAATCGAAATTCAGTCCAGATGTTAATATTGAAGATTTGTCATCTTGGATAGATCGCGTTGTGAACGATGATACATGTCATAGTATCTTGTCGACAGTCATTCTTCGTGTAAGCTTCAATTATGTATTGATTGACGACTTGTTGATATTCATACATCTGTAGCGTTTTACAGCGCTTGCAACTACGTATGATGTTGATGCGTTGAGTCATCTTTGCAAAGTGCTTTATACCTACGAAGTTATGCTCGATATCATGACACTACACATAAAAGTTTCTGATCTTATTTTTCGTGCACTATTTTTCCTCGATCAATATGACTGTGAGACTGTCGGTACGTTGTTTCCGTAAATTTTGAACGATTTCAAGTATTAACATAACTGAGAAAGGTGATCCCCAAACCGCAGTAAGTCATCTTGGCGATGTTGTTATATTTGTCCAACACACGACAGCGCGGTTCCACGTACGGCTAATATTCTTTTACGAGTCTTGAATTGATCTTGACTTCTTTTAGTTGGAAGGCGAACTGTATACTTCAGAGAACCGAACGCTTTCTTCTACTTTTCTCAAATCTACCGATACGGCATACACAAACGACTCCTTGTCCTACGAGGACAGCCAAGCCTTTAATGTTTGGTTTAAGGCTTTGTTTGACAGTGGCAGCGAAGGAATAGAAGACAGCATACTTAGGTATCCTAAATATCAACGTCGGTTTTTGATGGCGCTCAACATAAAATTAGATCAACTCAACCAAAGGTTCTTCTGAAAATATCCGCAGCGCTTTTTCTTCAGGCAATTACGTTGCACATGTTGCAGAAAATCGACAAGGATACTTTAACCAATGGAGTTTCTTATTTTATGGGACCTTTGTTGAGTTGGACACTGGTTGGAATCATCAAAGCTCTCATAAGAGAAATCATACAGCAAAGACAGTACGCTTAATTTTTGAACTCCACTTGCTGGCTCAATGATCAGAATATGTTTTCTAGTTTCACTACTCGGATGGAAATTCTCCAAACGCTTCTACTATCACCTTCGTGTCCTCGTCCTGTCCTGCAGCTCGTTGCTCCGAGGGTGTACATCCTTCTTGGACACAGGAAGGGCAAAGTCGCTATATCGGCTCTTCCGGGAGTGGACGTTGTTTCTATAAGACGCGTCATTGGGGAAGCACTTGGCGTCCACACTGAAGGTGACTTTATTCGAATGCCCTAAGCTTTCAGAGGACTGAACTTCCTTAGATATGACCGTAGAACCGCCGGCCCCTATTTCTCGTATCTCATGGGAAGATGAACCAAGGCAACTTATTCAGACAGCCTTGAGCATGGCGCGAACGGGGAAGGCGCCCTCCCTTGACGTTGCACACTGTATCAAGGTCATCCCTCCGACGACTTTTTTACAACTTCTATGGTCAGAGCTGGCTATTTTCTCCAGTGTCGGCGAAATGGAAATCAGCAGACGCATTGCAACATTTGTTCTTACCACGCCACAGAGCTTGAGCATCGCACCCCTCCTCCCGATCTTTTTACACGTCGTCATGCCCTCGATAATTTTTGCTATGGACCACCAACAAACGCCTGATCATACGTTGAAGGTAGATCTCCTCGTAACTATCATTTCATCAGCTCTCACTGCCGCATTACATCTCGAGCTTGGAATACGATCAGTGACCGGAGAGCACCAATTTGTTCTTGGTCAACCTAGTTCAGGAATGGCTCGAAAACTTGCAGCCGATTTGCGAGCCAGGCGGGATCATACGAGTCAAGCAGTACTCCAAAAGCTGGCATCTTCCCAATCATTCGCAGCGAATTTTGCAGTATCCATTAATGACTTGAGTTGATTGTATGTAGGTATACAGGATGATAATAAGCGAACAAAGCAGTAAACTCTAACAGTTATACACCAGCTGCGGGGGGAGCTTTGAACGAATTTGAGCCACATCTATTTGTCTATAGATAATCGCTACTCACGACAGCAAGCATTTTCTGTTGGGTCGCACGCCTGGTCCGACGGACAAAGAACCAGACACGATGTTTCACCCTTACATTGCATATTCAACTTCATAAGCTGAGATGGAAGCAAAACGGCTTACCTTCGCTTGCCCCTCCATGGAGTCGGTGCTTAGACACTGATATTCTGGCTGGATTGTGCACGAATGTATTCCATGATGGTGAAGTGCCTCACGGATCTTGAACGCGATTGGCATGAAGTCGTGGCTTCGTGAGGTGATGACATGGACCGAGGCAATTACTTTTGATTCTGAGAGTTGCCAAACGTGTAGCTCATGCACTGAATCCACACCATCAACTTCAGAGATAGAGTCGCGGACATCATCGAGGGAAATCGTGGGCGGCACGCCTTGGAGTAGAATGAACGATGCACTCCGTACTTATAAATTGTGAGGCCATAGTGACACCAACAGCAAGTTTAGTAAGACGTACCTAGGGGCAAGGCACTAGAGAAAATAATGATAGTTATGACAAGGCTGATAACGGGATCGAAATAGTATTTGATGCTCCACTGTGAGAGCCAGATAACGAGGCCAGTGGAGATGACTCCAACATTGCCTAGCGCATCACCGATGACATGCAAGACGAGAGCACGCATGTTCATGGACCCATGAGAATGACTGTGATCGTGACCGTGAACCGTTTCGCGTTGTTCCCGTAGCAGCGGGGTATTTTCCGTCGAGAGTGCTTGTTCATCTCCGAGAAGAGAATCCGAAGAAGAACTGGGAATTTGGGAAATATTCTCACCATCGATCGAGGTACGCGGTAAAGAGCTGCTGTGGTGACGTGTCGGTGGCGACGGAGACCGTGCAAGAGCAATTTCTTGAGCTTGGTGGACTAGGGTGGCACGTGTGACAACAGGGTGACCATACAGAGGGTTTATTTCGGATTGGGAGGAAGACCGGGAGAGGCTGTTTGAAGCTGCGGGCTTGGAAGGGGAAGAAGAAGTACTGGTAATCGATTCTGGCCTTGACGATGACGTCTTACTGTGCGGATGATTGTGCGAATGAGTGTGTTCTGTATACGCAGGGTGAGTTGTGAGGTAAAGAGGGAATGTGACCACTTTACCATGGAATAAGAATAGACCTAGGAAATTGGATGCCAGACCAAGGGTACCGACGGCAACGACAAGTTTAGGATTGGATATTTCTGGCGCATGTCAGCCAATTGAAGCGCAGTGTTTCCAAAGGACCTGCCTGGAGTGCTGAAAAATCTTTCGATTGCTTCAAGGGATATGGAAAAGCAAAGAGCGAGAAGGAAGACGCCGTTGATAAGGGCGGCTAAGATTTCAGCCCTGTGCCATCCATAGGAGTAACTCGAGTTGGCAGAGGAGGAAGCAGTGAGCTGTATGATGTAAGTGAAAGAGCGGAAGAGGGATGAGATCGTGTGTACCTTGATGGCATAAAGGGCAACAATGAGGCTCATGACATCGCTGGAAAGATGTCAGCGAGGAGAGGATTAGCATAAGAGGAAACTGACTTGAGCATATGGAAGCTGTCTGCGACAAGCGCCAGAGAACCAACAGCATAGCCTGTGGTGCATGAGATTGACGCTGGGGACGGTGAGGACGGACATACCGACGAGGAGCTCGACGAAGAAAAAGAGGATGTCAATTACCAAGAGGAGAGTGATGCGTGCAGAACGCGAGAACGCCATGAGGGTCGAGGTTGGATGAAGTACCAGGTCAGAAGCCAGCGCTAAGATCAAACAATTAAATAAATAACAATGTCGCGCTTGAGTTGTGGCGAGCGTGACCGTCACACACTCATCGCATCCCTCTCGTTGTCTAATCCGCCGCGCCAGATGGAACGTGCCGACCTCGAAACTTACCAGGTTCAGCTCTCCCAGGTCGAGACTGCCCTCGCCCTTGACCCAGACAACGCCGAGCTCAAATCTCTCGCCAACGAACTCAACGAGCTCATCCAGCTCACCAAGTCTGCTCTTGCCCAAGCCGAAGCAGCCTCATCCTCCAAGTCAGATCGCAAGACCGCTTCTTCTACCCCTACACAGTCCTGGACCGCTGGTGACGAGTGCCTCGCCAAGTACTCTGTCGACGGATCCTGGTATCCTGCCCGCATAACTTTTGTCGGAGGCTCCACCGAAAACCGCGTCTACAGCATCGTCTTCAAAGGCTACAACACTACTGAGCTCGTCAAGGCTGCCGAAATCAAGCCCCTGCCCCCCAACTATGTCAACTCTAACCCTCTGACATCCAACAAGCGTAAACTGACAAAGCAGGAGGAGGAGGAGCGGGAGAAGAAGAAGAAGAAGAACGAAAAAAAGCTCGAGGTCAAGGCGCAGAAGGCAAAAGAGCAGACGCAGAAGCAGGCTACGTGGCAGAAATTTGCCAAAAAGTCGGAGAAGAAAGGTGTGCATATTGCAGGGATTTCTGGGACTAGCATCTTCAAGACACCAGATAATCCCTTGGGAAGAGGTACGCATCGTTTCAACCTAGCATACACTGCCATCTAGTGGCTAACTTTGTGCCATCCATAGTGGGTGTGACTGGGAGTGGAAAGGGCATGACAGAAGTGGTCTTACCAGGTAAACATAAGTTTACACCGAGGGACGATGATGCATGACAGGTCAGTCTTATCCTTTGACGAGTTAATATCTTGCTCACATAGCTCTATGTAACAGCGCCATGGAACAATCATTTCCATTGTATTTCTAAGACAAGGGTTTGGTGGTCGCACTGCAATCGTTCTGGTGGACTGGCACATGTGATGTTTCATTTTCTCTCTTTCTCGATAACATAGCCTCATTCTCTTGTCATCCTATTCTCCACATCTTGTCAGACACATCACCAACACACCCATGTGCACCCAGAGTGCAATTGCAATATATCCAGGGACCCCGTTGTATCTGGGTTTCGTGCCTCACAGTCGCTAAGTACCACTCATGCATCTATCCATGCATCGCAAGCTGATGGCGATTCGGCTGTCCATGCCCCAAGACAAAGATTCTTATGAGCTTTCCCTATCTTCTTCCGAGGTTTCACTTTTCTGGTGCGCGCCGTCTTTGTCTCTGATTCACTGTTACTAGTACTTTTGCATATTTCATTTAATATATAACACTTTGTAAAACGCTGTAAGAAAGAAGGAATTATATATTGTCAGAGTCTAGAGATCCGCGCCTGACGCGCGCTTGTTTGCATATATTTTGCTAGGCCTTCCCATCTTTTTTCCTTCGTCCTCGCCCACGTTGAACACGATAGTCAAAATCAGCAATGGCTACATCCATGGCTGCGGCCCTTGCGGCCTCCCTTCCTGCACCTTCAGCTACGCCAGTACCTGCAGCGCCCACTTATGAGGCTATCCCGGCATCCATGTCGAAAGTGATCGACATTGAAGCAGAAATTCCATTAACGAGCGTGCAACTGGATGGGATGGTAAGGTCTAGGTTTAATTAATGGTCTTGTTAATTAATCTGTGGTTTTGTTTAGGTGGTCACGAAAATCTTGAAACACACTATAGAATCGCCGTCGACGACGGCGCATGGACTGTTGTTGGGTCTCGACCTAGACGGCACTTTGGAGATCTCGAATTCATTCCCCTTGCCGCATCATGGAAGTGAAGAAGAAGACCGGTCTTCAAAGTCAGTAGGTGAGTAGGAATGGCGTGAAAATGCATCTCATGTTTATGCGTGACTTGCAGCACGTTATCAGGCGTCCATGCTGCGTTCATTAAAGGAGGTGCAGTCGGACGACAGTGTTGTTGGATTCTATCAGGCGACGACGCTCGGAGCTTTCTTTAATCAGACTCTGGTGGATACGCAGGCGATTCATCAGGAGAAACTGCGACACGGGGGTGTCGTGATTGTCCATGGCAAGTGGAACCTGCTTTGGGGTGTTCAATTGCTGAATTGTGCGTTCAGACCTCTCGCATACGACACGAGGCAATGCCTCTTTCCGGGCGTTCCGGCTCACGTCTGCGTTTTTGAGCGCGCATAAAAAATCAAACTTTAGTTCATCGAGGTATGTGTATGTTACAAGAGCAAAAAGAAAACTGTCTTGATCTTCGAGTTGCAGCCTGATCAATCATTCTCTGACTTTTTCTTCAATACTGGAGGAGGTGCCTCTGAAAATACGAACGAACCCTCTATTGAGCTCGTTCCTGAATACGATTGGGCAGCCAGACGAGACAATCGAGGAAATGGGGGGAGGGGTGGGAACAGGGTCAGCATTGGGGCCGTCGTTCGGGACGCTGGACTTTGGGACAGGGGGGCTTACAAAGAACCTGGAGCAAATCGCGGAGGCAATCGACAACTACCGGACCGAGGAGGGGAACCTTGCGTACATGTCGCGGCAGATTGCACGAGAGCGACTGAAGGCGGACACGTACATTGCTAAACGGAAGGAAGAGAACGCCACGCGGGTGGCACAAGGCTTGGCACCGCTTCCGGAGGAGGATGTTGGGCGGTTGTTCAAGATCCCTGCAGAGCCCAGCCGGCTGGAGAGCCTGCTGCTCCTTGGGCAGATTGATGGATACGGGAAGAGCCTGGAGGGAAGTGCGAGCAGTGGGCTGGTGAAGATGTACGCTGCCAAGGCTGGAGGAGTATGATTGAGTGTACTAGATAGATGGGATCTTGCATTGAATGGCATGACAACAAGTGTCAACAGTGATCGAAGGAAAAAGAGACAGCGCGGAATTTGTTTGTTTGTGCTCTTGCTCTTTCCCTCTTTCTCTTCCCTTACTCACTCTCGTTTCCTCCCCGTCGCTCGTTATCGTCATGTTGTCGCGCCTTCCCGTCGTTCTCCTGTGTCTCGCTGCCTGTGTCGCCGCTCTCTCGATGCCCCACAACCACCGCCGCGGCGTCGGCCATCGCGCCATAGCTCATCGTGCAGTCCAGCCCACGACCCTTCGCAGACGCTCCGATGGCAAGCGCTGCAAGGTCCGCGCGTCCTCGATTGCCTCGTCCTTGTCTTCCATCCACAAGACCGCCATCGTGCACGAGGTTTCCACGTCTGTCCCCCCTCCAGTCACCACCAAGCCGGCGACCACCAAATTGGCAGAGCCCACCACCACTTCCAAAGCAGAGCCCACTACCACCAAGGCCGAGTCTACTACCCCCAAACCAGAGCCCACCACCTCCAAACCAGAGCCCACCACCTCCAAGGCCGAGCCCACCACTCCCAAGGCCGAGCCCACCACTCCCAAGGCCGAGCCCACCACTCCCAAGGCCGAGCCTACTACCCCCAAAGCAGAGCCCACTACTTCCAAGGCCGAACCTACTACCCCCAAAGCCGAACCTACTACTCCCAAGGCCGAGCCCACTACCCCCAAAGCGGAGCCTACCACGACCAAGGCCCCCGCTACCACCAAGGCCGAACCCACTACCCCCAAAGCCGAGCCCACTACTCAGGCCCCCGCCCCTCCCAAGCCCGCTTCCAATCTCCCTAGCTTCCTGGTCGGCACTCAGACCGGTCAAGGCACCTTCTATTCCAGTCCGTTGTCCCTGATTTTTTTTCAAGCCCTCGTTGCTAACCTCTTTATTTAGCCGGCCTTGGCGCATGTGGTATTACCAACCAGGACTCGGACCACATTGCCGCTGTTTCTCACCTTCTCTTTGACGCCTTCCCGTATGTATTATCTCCCTTCTTTCGTTTTCTGCATATCTAATCGACAATCAGTGGTTACGATGGTGTCAACCCGAATAACAATCCCTTGTGTGGCAAGCAAGTTTCCGTAAACTGTACGTCATATTCATGTCCTTATTTCCGTTCGACCCTGAATCGTGTACCTTGTTCCAGATGGCGGTCACTCTGTCGTCGTTACTCTCACTGATCGTTGCGAAGCTTGTGCCCTCACTGATCTCGACTTTTCGCCCTCTGCCTTTGACATCCTTGCCGACCCCAGTGTTGGCCGCCTCTTCGACATCCAATGGCACTGGCTTGACTAAAAGTTTTGTCATATCATAAACGTCGTTAATACCCTATAGGCGATCCGTTACGCTCGAGGCGTTTTTTTCTGGAGAAAAAACTGGAATGGATTGTCGAATTGTTTTATTATTCTCTATATAGCTGTGACCGAGCTGGCTCTTGTCGATTTATATTCCCAGTTTCCTCTTGCTCTAGTCATGTATGTAGAAACTGCTGGTACCTCCCGAATTAATTTTGCTTCGCTGATTGAAGTGACAACCCTGTCGTCAAGTAAATTTACCGCTGGATCCGTGCACATCGCACTTTTTCATTTTACAGCAATGTCTTGTATTTGCCCCCAATACTCTTGTTCCTCTGAACCCACCACCGCAAGACCCACAGCAGTTCGCAATTCATCTCCAATCCCAGCCTCTGTCGCTGACAGCAACGTGGCCGCCAAATCGAGTGTCAGGCGTCGTAATGGCGATGCCATCGGGATCTTGATGTATGGTCCTGGGAGCTGTCCACGCACCGAATGGTTGATCGTAAAGAATGGAGCGAGTTTAGAACGGAGGGCCGTGATGGTCTATCCACGCCGAGAAATGTTTGGTAAGGATTGCATTCAAAGACAATGAACGGATATGTGAAACATACCGTAGAGACGTAAACAATACGTGACTTTTGCTGGAGTATACGCAATAGGAAGCGCGTGATGATCTGCCGAGTTTATTTTAGCAGTCGGCAGCAGGGATTCTATCGCTCCTACCTCTGATGCAGGAAGATTGCTTGCGCCAATTTCCCAGAGCGGCTGTGGGAGATGAGAAACCCACTCTTGAATCTTGGCGGCCCCACTCGGGTCTTGATCAAGTTGGAAATGCCCTTGGTATCGCGGATCAGTAGAGAGCTAATCCAAAGCATAAAAGTGAGCATGAAGTTGATGATAGAAGGCTTTTTGGATGTACCAGGACCAATCGGGCAACAAACTCAATCGTGAGTCGCTTGAGCGCTGATTTTGATGATGTCTTCATGGAGTGTGAAATGACTGCGTTCAGAATAGCGTTGCTAGTGGACGCTGAACCGCTGGTGTTGAGCAGCGCCCAGATAGCTGGCAGGAGCGACACATAGGCAGCGGGCGCCAGAGTGCGCCCGAGCTGTGACCCAGATACAGGTTCACCGCCCAGGAGTTGTAGTATATAATCGCTGACACGCTGTATCTGTATCGACAAAGAATTAGAAAATTTGTTCCCAGACCCCGGGTTGTGGGTCTGTCGAGCTTTTCCGCGCCGTGTTGGTCGGCGGGAAATCTCGACATTTGTTGTAAGTACCAAAAGCGACGTGAGCTCGGAAAAGATTAAATTTAGGTCTTGGAATGCTTGTTCAATCTATTGTCAACGAGTTATGGAAAATTTCTAGGTTTGATTTGAAAAAGCTAACCTTGACATCCTTGGTTCCCGACAGACTGAAAGGGAAGTACGGAGTCATGTACCCGAGGAGGGCGTTGAGGTCATCCGCCGCAGCGCTTTTCGCTTTTGACTGTAGGGATTCATGGTCAGTCATCAAACTCGTTCACTATGATGCATGCTCACAGAAGCAGAAGCCTGCAAGATAACACCATATAGGGTACGAGCTATTTGACCAACAGCCAAAACGAGCTGAACCTGCGTCTCTGATGGATTACCGCTAGGCGTGAAAACAGAGGGTGCACAATCGAGGAACGTCGCAATCAAAGTAGATTGCAATGTTCGAGCTAGACGCTACAAACTGTTCAGAATTTGAATTTACGAGAAGGTCAACGATATAGATACGTACGGCGACGAGTTCGGCCTCACGATCATTTACGGTGTCAAATTCAGATGACCCGCAAACATCTGCTAGATTCTGCAAGGTGAAATCGTCGCCGGCCACATGCATCTCTGCAGCTGTGAAAGTACCAGGAAAATTATCTTCGTTGTCTTTCGGGTCGACATCCTCTCGCCACTGGCAACGGTTGCATGTGCTTGACTGAAAGCTTTGTAGGAGTTGCTCGAATGAATGGTAATCCCTCGGTCTGGCAAACGACGGACGCAGAAACCAAGTGTTTAGAGAACTTGAGGGATGAGGTGAAGCGCTAGTCGAGAGGCCAGTATCATTTGAGAAGCAGATATGAAGAAACGTAGAAAGTGAATGCAAGACGACTAATTTTGACTAGCGAAAACGAATGATCAGCAAAATCGAGTCCTAACACGCAAGAACGATGTGGATAGCGCACAGCAGGGGTCAGAACTACACTGGCAGTCGATGTTGCTTGGACTGGACCTGAATCGAATGGCAATGAATATAAGGTAAAGTCGGCGAAGGGGTTGCTATTACCATCTGCTTCTCCGAATTTAGTCCCTGCATTCAAAATGCCAAGGTAACCTTCCAATACGCGTGATCCATGGCCATTGAAATCCTCAACCCAACCAGTAGTGACAGCACGAGGAATGTGCTCAAGAAACAGGTCTAGAAAGCGTATGGCGTCGATCCTGATCTCCGGGAAGATATGTGTTTGAGCTGATGTGGTAAAAAGGAGAAGTAGAGGGGCGTGGGGCATGATGTCACTCTGCGAACCGTGTAAGTCAATGAGGGTGGGGTGATCTAAGGACACACCTGCGGTATACGAGGCAAAAGCCAAGAAAAAAATGACAAGAGAGCCTTGCGTACACTTGCATCCTGTGGAAAGTCTGCACATGTCGGATGATCGATTTAGACTTGGACTTTACCTCGTCTCCAATCAGGCGCACACAAGCATTGATGAGGAGGCTAAGGGACGAGTCCAATAGGCTCCAGTTTACTTCTAAGAGTTCTCGGAAGCCAATGACAGCATCTGGCAGCTCTTGAGCTGGAATGAAGGCTTGATCGATTATTTAAAGCGAACCTTTACGCGTCGACGGGCTATAATGTTTTGTGTGAGAGACTAGATCATCCAGAGACAGTTTACGCTTTGTGGTAGGAGTATCGCCATTCTTTTCATGAGCAATTGATTGGGAGGGAAGAGCAATCGCTGCAATGAAATATTTGAGCGAAATCGAGATGCGTTCTGGTCAAAGAAAGCGTACAGCGGGCTTTGAACGATGTGTCTATGGCATTGGAGGGGAGTTGTTTGCCTTTCCCAAGCTTGAGCTTTGCTTTCTAGCCCAGAGAAGTGAGAAGAGACTGATGTGGTTGAACGAGGCAGTTTACCGCAAAGTCTGCTGCCTTGTCCCTGCGTTTCTTCGCGCTCTTTGGCATGTCACGGTCGAGGCGAGCTGAAAATTGGAGCACGTGGCTTGGGAAGTGCGCGATCTCATGACGCCCAACCTCATTCCGACATTTCCCCGAGAAACTTCTCCACCGTAAGTTTAGACGACACTGTTTAACCTGCTCTTTGCTCAACAATGGCCGACGAGCTCGCAGGGGCCCAGCAATCCGGCTTGATCTACTATCAGCTCTGGAACTCCTCAGACTGGACTTTGAATGACGGTCCTCGAGGTCTACAGCGCCTGGACAATGTTATTGAGACTGCGGGTAGATATGGAATCAAAGTCATACTCACTTTCACCAACAACTGATATGATCTTCATCGATACCCCTGGCCAGTCTTCTAACTTTTTCACAGGTCGGGATATGGCGTTCGTTAATTTTTGAATCATCGTTCATGCGAGCTTTGCATTAATCACATCATTGGCATGACGAATGTGACCCATGATGTGTTTTATACCAACCCGAAAATCATCGCTTCCTTTCGTAAGTAGTTCTACATATACTCTTTTTTCTAGGTAAACCGACATCTGTTTGTAGAGCGCTATGTCAAGACGATTGTAGACTGTCACAAGGATTTTGCCAATATATTCGCCTGGGAACTTGTCAATGAAGCACGCTGCTTGGGTGACCTCCCGGCAGGACCTAATTGTGTCCCTGGTTCCAACACCATCTATACTTGGTATAAACGACAATCTGATTATATTCGCAGTCTGTACGCCGTACTCGCATCTCGTACAAAGATATCGATATCTTACCCACGATATATGACAGCGATCACTACCATTTAATTACCACTGGCGGAGAAGGTCACTTTTACTGGAAGACGGCTGAGGCAGCATCAGACTATAATTTCAACGGTCAAGGTATCTGCGCCACGATCTGAAATCGTCTGAGGTTCATGCTTATTTTCAATCAGCTGGTGAGGACTTCGATCTTGATCTCACCCTCCCGAACATTGATTTCGGTACCTATGTGAGCAGTCTGACTTCTGGAAAAATTGTATTGTTCTAAGAGGTCTCTTTATGCAGCACTTGTATCCTCAGTCTTGGTTCGTTTCCTCGCTCGTTGGATGCTTAACGTCAAAGTATTGATTTCTGACTCTTTTTCACAGGTAAATGAAACCAATAGTTCCGCGCTGTAATCTCAAACAATTTCTAGGATTACCCCGGCTCTAATTTCACCATCGAGGCTTGGGGCAAAGAATGGATTTCAGATCATGCGGCGGGTATGATCGCCTGTTAAACATTTTATGATCAGCTCGCTCACCACTTCTCAGCCGCTAGGAAGGCTAACAAGCCCGTTATTTTGGAAGAATTCGGAGTCACCGGCCTAAGTAAGTTTCGACAATATGCGAGTCAAGGCGTGAGTTCTTGTTGCCTCACCGTATTCTCCTGACAACTTGGTGGATCTAATGAATCGTATGGTGATTAGTGGGTAAGTGGTTTCTGTCCACTCGATTTCTTGGCAGTGAATTGACCCTATCTCAAGTATCCTTCCTTGGCAATTTGGTGCTCTTGGCTTGACAGAGAATGGTGGCAACAGAATTTTCAAGTACGCTGACCCACTGATCAACGGGGTCTGTGGATTGCTTGCTTCACCCATTACTCGGCCACTGAACAATTTCCTTTCCTTGTAGGCCTCTCCCAACGATGGTATATAGAATATAGACGTTGCACGTGGAGTTTGACTCACGTCACAAACAGGTTACGCCATTTACAAGAACCAGACGGCTCTCTACAATCTCTTCTTGTGAGAGCAGTAAATTTACCGTCTTCATCCAGAATTTTGACTCTGTGCTCTTGCTCACAGGAAGACAGCCAAGATTCAGGCAGCCAAGTCGCATTGATTTTGAAAATCTCTCGCAGAAAATCGAAATATGCCTGAATTTAGTTTCATGTCACGATAGCAGACATATTCCTGTGAAATACGTTGCTTGTTCAGAATAAGCCATGAAAGTGCAACTTGATGAACATTCACCTATGTGTTTCCAAGGTACGTGACAGCAACATGCTCTACTGGTGGCCACACTTCGCAATCCCGCCTATACTGCCCAGCAAAGACTTTGGCAGCACTGCACTGGGTATCCTGCCATGTCTTCACTCTTTGTGCGAGTTCAGGACATATGACGACCGGAGACTTAATGTTAAATTAACACCTACGATATGCGTGCCTGGGTACCCATCTGCCTCAGCCGATAATGGTATGTGGCTCCTGCATTCAAGACCAAGGATACACTCTCTCCTCGCTGTAACAAGATGGTAGGTCCTCCTGATTGTCCGCTATCCATGCGCGTGAGTTGTATGGTAGCATCGCTAGGTGTATCGTTCGTCAACTCGAGCAATACTTCGAATGGCTTTGTGCTGGTAGGCATAGTGCGTAGGGCAGGATCCGATCACAGTATTGGGCACGAGCACCCTTGGGTCCATATCTACTGCTCTGGGTTCGCGAGGCAGCCATGGTTCTTCCCCAGCTTATTGTTCTCGTCAAATCAGGAATGCCGTATGATTGGCTCCGGGACAAAGAAGCCACGAATGTCAAAACTACGTAGGCGAGGAAATGGAAGCGGCTAGTTGTTTGGAAATGGAAATATGTAGTCACGGTGCTTGTTTCTGATGGGAGGAGACATATATCGATCATCACGCCGCCTTGAGCGAATCATTGAAGTGGAAAACCATCTTCAAACCGCGTGCTTGATCCGCCAACGACTGAGATAAGAATTTGATATATATGTGAACGATAGTAGCATCCTACATGAAGGTGGCAAAACACAACAAATATGATCTCGACTACCAGCTTAATCGAGGGAACGGATTCTTCAGGAAGTCCACAAACAGATTGAGACAAAACATGTCGTCTTCTTCCGCGGTGTAGCCTTGAACATCAACTCTAAACTTGGCTAATAGAGATTGTAATAAGAATACAATTGAACGTATGAATCTGCGATGATGCGACTCACCTCTTGGTATCTCTCGAGGAAGTGCGACTGTCTGCTCCACAGTGTACGTGCCGGGTTGGACAGGGCACTGAATGGTTGCATTCGCCTTCCGTCTTGATAATGAACACGTCAGTTTCAGCCCTGACATCTACAGCGACAAAAACGTACGCCTCCTCACAAACGTCGAACCTCTTCTGAAGGAGCTTGATAAGACCTAGCTTCACTGTCACATCTGCGTAGGCACCATCCTAACACTCATCGTGAATGAAAACTCCTTGCGCAAGAAATAAAACTGGCCACCTCAATAACAGACTGGGCTTTGCCAATGACCTTGACGGTCAAGTCCTTGCCAGGCTGAGGTGGATCAGGAGTAACAACTATGTCCTCAATTTGAATAGCGTCCGTTGGTTCACCTGGACGATAATTTAATGAGATAATGGTGATAGGGTGCACACAATCTACCACAATTACTCCAGCTCCATTTGTCAGTGACATGGACTGGAATGTCGGGCTGAAGAGCAACCTGTTCCACAGGGTTCGCGAGGATCAGAGAGGCCGTGGAGAGGGCGAGGACGGTGATGAGGTGGAAGCGAACCATAGAGTCGGATTGGTTGAAGGCTGCAGTTCCCTTTATGGAGAACGCACCATAACGTCACCCTACCTTATGTAATCATCATTGCCTTCGTGCACGTTATCTCGCTGCTCGACTGCGTCTACTGCTGCGACTTGTGCCCCTCTCATAACATGAAGCCTCGAGAGTACTGCTGTTGTGCTATTCCTATTATCAATGCTGGCATCTACACTACCCTTGTCACTCAATTTGTTACTGCTCTCGTCGTCGCTATTGTTTCCGTCGCTACACCATCCAGTTCGTCATTCACTACCCTGATGTTACATCGCAAGATATTAACCCATATATAGTTGTAGGGGCAGCAACACCCTCGGTCGCTGCTTGGGTTCTGTCTGTCGTCTGCTTTGTTGCTGCCGCCATTCAATCACTAGGTTTTATTGGGGTGGCGCGGGTTTGTTACTTCGACTTTGATTGCACACCCGTTTCTGATGGTATTGTAGGAGAAACCCATTCTCTTTAGGCGATACGTGACCCTGCATGCTCTTATTTCTTCGGCCGCTTTCGCTGTCGCTGCAGCCTGGGTAATTATTTCTGCTGCGCGGCACTCAACTTCCAACTCCAATTGTTTGGATGATTTCTTTCCGGACGATCCCAAGAGCGGACTAGGTGACAAGCTGTGTAATATCTTGCCATGGGTAGACGTTGGCATTATGGGTGGTCTTTGGATGGTCCTCGCCATCTTTCAGGTATCGCTGTTCATATCTTTTACCGTCACATTTCTGAACCGCAAATCAACCTCAAGCTCTATCTATATGTCGTTTTGTCTTCGTACTCTGCTGGCCAGAGTCGTGATCATGAGAAGTATGATCAACTCACTAACGACAGTATACCCATGAATGCCCGCAGTGACCCTTGGGATTCTCGCCCTTCGACGGAGACTCCACGATCACCCCAGGGCTATACTCATGTCCGCAATGAAAGTGCATTGAGTACCGTGGACGTGCTGGCTCAGCCGCAGCTCCAGCCCAAAGAATCGCTCTCTTATCACTCTGATTATCAATATCAGCCAAGTAGGAAAGCATCTAGAGGTGGCCAGACTAATCGACTTCAGAAATCGCACTATGAAGACAATTACTACAATCATATGTGATATTTTCGGATCTGTATGGACCTTTTGATACATTTTAGTACAATATACGGGAGCTCGAGGAGACTCGAGCGTATGTACATGATTATAATATATATGTTATGTAAGAAAGAAACCTGTCGGAGTTATCGTTCGTGATTGAACACATAATTCACGAGACGCGACTCCAACGCAACGCACGACATCTGTGTAACTTCGTATGCAATCGCCTACTCGTTGTTGGCAGCATGGCTGGTTAATAAAATCTCGACTTTTCCCCAAGAAAAACAAGGCTTTCCATTTCAGTGGGTCCTCTTCGATCAATATGTATGCCAGAACCCTGCACCAAGCTCACGCGGCTAAGTACAAGACTACCTTGTCCTTGTGGATGCGTTTCTTTTGATCAAAGGCGCCGACTCTGGCATTGGTTCTGTACTTCCCCGCCGAAGCTAGAGCATTGGGCCGAGTATAGCTGAAGTGCGTAATCATCCAACTATCATACCACTTCCCATCTCCTCGCGTCAACCATGCTTTCTGAGTGCATGTTGTTTATATGACGTTGCCACATAGGTATTCTTGGATTCCCCATCTATGCCCTCGCTAGTCCAGAACTATGATGTCTTGCTGGATTTTACCAACGATACACTTGAGTCCGTAACAGTGCAAGTCTTGCATGATTATGGGCGTAATACTCGATCAATTGTTCTCTTACATCCAGAAGAATCGGTCACGCTGGTGCTGGATGCTGGGGCAAGCTATCGATATGCTGTAAAGCAGCGTACGAAAGTAGCGAGCATAACGTGTGTTCTACATTGCATCGACATCACAAAATACTGATTTTTACTGTAATGATAGAGCACGATCTTGGAGGGACACCAGATGTCAGATTTCCCACCTTTTCTCTGATGGAATTCTTCCCTCTCAAAACACCTCGCCATTATCTGACGGCATACGCGTTGATCGACACTGGAGAGACCATCGGTTCTCTGTTTGGGACGACGCATAGACTTGGTGTAAGCTTCAAACATCAATCTATGTTGAGGTTGCATTTATTCAGCCATCCTTCAGGCATACGGCCATTTGATGACAGATGGCATAGAATTGGGCAAGACAATTACATTATCCCCAAGATCTATCGATATGCATAAAATATACCCTCATAATTTCATTTGCTTCCAAGTCGTCACATGCGGCATCGCCTAAGGACAGTTTCTGAATTCTTTTCCCAGCCTTTGGTGGTCCACTATCCCACGTGCAATCCATGATTGGATTCAGAAGTTTGTGTTCGTATGTGCTAGACGCCGTTTGTGACCTTTAAGTTCGGTCGATCCTCAGTGTCCTAGCCCCCATATCCATTTCCCATGATGAGGTCATCCGTTGTCTGTGTCCTGCTTCTAATGTTCTCTAGCGCCGAGGCAAAGGCCGGGGTCCTGACTGAGATCGAGACCTTGAAGAACTCTAATCCTGCGTTCCTTCGTTATCCCACGCAATTCACACAAGATATCGTACCCAAGCAGATTCACTCGCACAACGACTGTTGAGTACACCTTCAAGATTCCACACTTTGCCTAATTTATCAATCGAGAGAACAGATTGGCGGGATGTACCTCTCCTCAGAGCTATCAGCTTAGGTGTTGCGAGCGTGGAAGCCGATGTCTGGAATGTGGACGGACAGCTCTTGGTACATTCATAGCGAAACAATCCCCGACTCCATCTAAGCTCTCACTAGATCGGGCACGAAAGGGCTGCGCTCACGACAGATCGTACACTCGACTCGCTCTATATACAACCACTCCTGAAAATTCTAGCACAGGAAAATCCCTCCGACCAATTCAATATGAATATAACGGAACCCAAGTGTGTTGATCGATTTCTGATGTTATTCCACTTTCAACTAATATTCTTCAATTATCTAGTGGAGTATTCGACACCTCCAGTGGAACACCGCTGCAACTTCTTGTCGATATGAAGACCGATGGCGCTGAGTATGCATCAGACAGCCATGACAATTATGCTTCTCAGAACACCTGATTACACAGAACATTACCCGTCGTTCTTCAGGCATTAGAACCTTTACGCAAGGCCAACTACTTGACAACAGCAGTTCAAGGGAATTTGAACATAGGCGCAATTACGGTCGTCGGGACAGGTAATACACCTCTGGAGGGTATCCAAGCACTTGAACCAAGAGACATGTTCTTCGATGCGCCACTGAATGGACTTGCCAATTCGTCTATAATGTGGAACGCTTCCCTGGCACTCATAGCCAGTGTTGATTATGGCGCCGTGGTAGGATGGAACGGTATACAGAACATAACGGAAGAGCAACGTTCGACTATTGTCAATCTGATTCAAACTGCACACAGCTTTGGGATCAAGGCTCGGTTTTGGGACACACCCGGGTGGCCGATCGAAGCACGAAACAATGTCTGGAAAGAACTATTGAATGACGGGGAGGACTGGCTCAATGCCGATGACCTCGAGGCTGCTAGTAATTTTTGAAGTGGATTATGAGTAGTACATGTATTAAGGATTAGGTCTTTTGTATTTACGGCCAAAGAGGAGACGCATGGATAGCACACGTCCTGTTGGTGGTGGTCGGCGGTGTCCAAGGGCTCCGTGAGCCAGATTGAGCGCAGGACGAGTCTCTCCGGGTAGAATCTGCCCAGCCCTGGGGCGCTGAGCAGTACTCTGAACATTCTTTTCTCTCGCTTCTTCGTGAATCGAACGAGTAGCCAGCGGAGTTGCTAACAAATGGTCCTTTGATTAACAGAATTGAGCTTCAGATATTGAAAATGATTCGGATGGGACAAACCATGTATTCTCCAACTTTTTCACTCAGTTCAGCTGGAGCCTTGTCATCCCTGTACCGCATAACTTTTTGGAGATAGGACCTCGTTTTTGGACGCAATAAACCACCAGGCTGATCAAATTTCATTTTCAGCTCTTTCTCAACAACCTCTTGGGTGCCCACGGGACCCTCGTTGATGATAGACAAGGGTTTAGATCTTCGTAGCCTTTCCTTAACCATCTCCCAGCCAATGGATCGTGCGGTCATCTCCAATCGTAGATCCCGCGGGTTGTCGACTAGTTCGAGAATGGCGCGAGGCGCATTGTCACCGGGGCGGTTTCCAAGTTTATGGATCCGCGTATATCCTCCAGGACGATTGGCATATCGTTCGGCGAAGGTTGTAAATAACTTTGGGACCAAGGAAGATTGTAGCAAAAATGATGAAGCACGCGAGTATGCTGCACGGTCGCCCTTCTTGCCCATAGTAATTATCTATGGAGGATCAGATTTTGTGCAGTATAAATTCCTAAGCTCCAACCTTTTCTGCCAAGCGAGCGGTGTCGCGTGCCTTTGGTAATGTGGTCGAAATCTGCTCATGTTCGAAGAGTGACGTGACTAGATTCCTGTACTTTCGGCGGTCAAATGAGGTCAAATACTGATGAAGAAGGCCTACCGCAGCATGAGCATCCTGTGCGAGGATGTCCTCGAAAACTTGCGAAAGGCAACGCCATGTTTCATGACGAAAGACTCTGGACAATGATGATGCGCGCGGACAAGACGGAAATTTCTGGGATTTGATTAAGTAAGCATTGCAGGTGATCAGATTTCGTTCAACATTCTCCAAGGAGTTTCTTCTCTATTATATGGGTCATGCGCCTCGCTTCTTTTGCTCAAGTCTTCCGATTTCGCAGGCCTTGATCACCATCCCTTTGTCGTGGGCACCAGGTTCGACACGGGTTCAGCAACTCTTTTTCCCGTTTTGTGCCGTGTCCCGGTCCGGGGGGACTGGAGTTCAGCGAACAACCTCGATGTCAAGTCCATTTTGGCTGGTTCTGGTTACGTTCTTGTGACCTCTCTGTGAATTCCTACCTCGTTCCATCCGGTGTTCCATGTGTTCTCTCGTCTCCACCCAACAATTATCTTTCGGCGAATGCCGTTACGTATAGTCCTTTCCACCAATCCTCGCACATCTTCCCAGCGTGGTCACCAATTTCAGCGTTTTTGATGGATCATGTTAAAAGTATCTAGAACAATCCCCAGAACACAGCCGTTGTCCTAGTTCTAACTTGGAGCGAGCAGGGTTCTCTCCTGTCCCTTTTGGCTCATCTCCTTAATAATTAAATTACCATCTTGGAACACGGCGTTTGGAATAAATTACCTCGCGATAACGACTATCGCCCATCATTTCATTTTCTTTCTGTTTCCGTGATAGTGCAGCTATACATCGACGAGTGTCGTGGCCAACTTGACTTGTCCACTCAAATCGCAACTAGTCTTCTTCATGGCTCCTACACAGATTATAGCTGGAAGTCCGTGGTTTCAAAGCGGATGTACATTAGGAGAAGGTGCCATTCATGCTTCTGAAGTTAGTAGCTTATCTGATAACTCGACGTAGGCCCTTTGTATGACCCGAGAACATCTACTTTACACTTCGTGGATATATCGGAGAAGAAGGTTTGAACCGATCAATTCGACAACTGATTGACCAATCCATGTTTTTCAGGTTTACCATCTGGACACCCAGAGTTTCGAGATACAAGTAGAACAATTTGACGCGCCTGTCACATGTCTAGCTTTACGCAGGGATGAACCTGGAGTATGTGTTCACGTACTTGCTGGTTCCCAACTGCAACTGCCCTTCTGAAATTGTTGCTTAGCTGGCTTGTGCCGCCGCGGAGGGTTTTGCCTTGATAGAAAGCAATTCGTCGCTGAAGTACATCAGTCAGCCACTCTCTCCCAATTTCAGATCTCACACCCGGTTCAACGATGGAGGATGTGACAGTCAAGGTCGATTCTTTGCTGGAACAATATGTTCCAAAGAACATGGAATTCCAGGAAAGTTGTACCGATACGATCCACACAACAACACCTGCACCGTGGTCGACGATGGACCATTCACCGTATGGGCTGAATCTCTACATTAAGTGTGAGATATTGATACGTTAACAGGACTCCAACGGTCTAGGTTGGAGCCCAGACGAAAAAATCTTGTAGGATTTTCCCATCTTGACTATTGTCCCTACTAGCCTCAAAGAAAAATCAAGTTATTTCACAGACTCGTTGGATAACAAGATATACGCATACGATTACGACGATGGAAATCTTTCTAACCGTCGACTATTCGTCGATGCGATCGCACTGGGTATGCCTGAAAACACCTTCTGTGATGGTCTGTGTATCGATATGGAGGGGGGCGTGTGGAGTGCTCGGTTCGACCTTTATGCACCTCAAGGAATGCTGGCTGACATACTAAAGGTGGGGAGGATCCCGTATCCTTAGGTTTACGGAAGGTGGCGTGATCGACGTTGAGGTTATCATTCCAACCGCTTTGAACATCACTGCCTGTTGTTTTGGAGGTTGGTGCCTTGACAAAATGCCGGCGAGAGACTGACGCTGATATTAACCAGGTGAGAATGAGGACCAACTATTTGTCACGACTGCCCACTGTGGGGCGAATGGAGGGGATGCGTCAAGACAGGCCATGTTTCCTGATTCTGGACATGTGTTCAAGATTGATTTGTCGGGGAAATACCGAGGAAATCAAAGACATAAATTCAGCGGATAGTGTATTACATAAGCATTGGATAAGATAATGGATAGTCGACGTCGGAGATTGCCGGATACCTATGCAGTTGAAAAATAAGGTTTGAGAGTGGAGTAAGCCACAGCAGGCATTGCCAGACGCCGCAAACGTTCAACCTCAAGGTGAGAGTATTGTCCAATCTCCGTTCGTCACCGTGCTCAACAGTGTCCCCGTTCTGTTCATACAGGTCTGTATCACTCGCGCTAGATTCTCCCGAGCATGCTCACATCACTGTTCAGACTTGAAGATGGCCACTTTTTCCTCGACGCCCATCGTCATTGATGGCAAGGGCCACCTCCTCGGTCGCCTGGCGTCGATCATCTCTAAACAGATTCTTTCTGGCCAAAAAATTGTTGTCGTAAGATGTGAGGAAATCAATATCTCGGGCAGCTTCTTCCGCAACAAAGTATGTTTCTTGCAGTGACCAGTTGTCTGGTTTCTGATGTTTCGAAAACTCCTCCCAGCTCCGCTACCACAACTTCCTCCACAAACGCCACATTGTTAACCCCACAAGGTCTGGCCCCTTCCACCACCGCGCTCCCTCCAAGATTCTCTACCGGGCCATCCGTGGTATGGTTCCCCACAAGACTCCCCGTGGTGCTGCTGCTTTGGAGCGTCTCAAGCTGTTCGAGGGTGTCCCTCCGCCATACGACCGTAAGAAGCGTATGGTTGTGCCCGAGGCGCTGCGGGTGTTGAGGTTGAAGCCTGGTCGCAAGTACTGCACAGTCAAGGTACGTTCTTGTTGAGCAACCACTGGGATGTTGTTTGAACTGCGGCTGCTCCAGCGCCTGTCGCACGAGGTTGGTTGGGGATACAAGGATGTTGTTGATCGTCTTGAGGAGAAGCGCAAGATCAAGGCACAGGCCTTCCACGAGCGCAAGGTATGTAGCCGACCTGTCGAGATGGGACGGGTCTTGAATTGAAAAAAAATCACAGGTCGCCGCGATCAAGCTGCGTCAAAAGGCTGTTGCAGACACCGCGTCGTCGTTTGGACAGCTGACGGCATTGGGATTCTAGATGGCATTAGTGATACGTACTACATACTGCGCCATGTACTATGCTATGATCATGCAGTCTACGATATGAATGAGAAATGAGTGAAAAGAGGAAATGAGACGCCTCGGACTTGGCCGAGGCAGCGTGTAATTTTTTTTGGCGGATCTGAGCAGCAACATCCACGGCGTCGAAAGTTTGAACACATCGCCCGCATTTCATCGCCCGCATCCCTCTCCTCTTTCTCCTCCCCGTCATGCCCTCCGAGTCTTCTCCCCAGGCCGAGTCCAGTGAGCTTGTTGTTTTGTTTTTTATTTTATTTTTTTCCTCAATTTGCGTCAGCCTCTCCCCCGCCCCAGTCGCGCTCTCCCTCCCCTTCTCCCCGGGACACCCTCACCCTCCGCGCTCTCGTCAGCACAAAGGACGCTGGCGTCATCATCGGCAAGGCCGGCAAAAATGTCGCAGACCTCCGTGAGCAGACCGGTGTCAAGGCCGGTGTCACCAAGGTCATTCCTGGTGTCCATGAACGTGTCCTCACCGTCACTGGCCCCGTCGACAGCGTCGCCAAGGTTTGTTTCCTGCCCCTTTCTATCTTCTTGTCTTGACCCCTCGGCAGGCCTATACTCTCATCATCTCCCAACTCGTCGCAGCTTCCTCCTCTTCGCCCATCACATCCTCTCCTTCGACCATCCATACTGCTATCCGCCTCCTCATTTCTCACAACCTCATGGGTACCATTATCGGACGGAACGGTCTCAAAATCAAGGCCATTCAGGATGGCTCTGGTGCCCGTATGGTAGCGTCCAAGGACATGTTGCCGCAGTCCACCGAACGTATCGTCGAAGTCCAAGGTTCACCCGAGGCTATCGGCCGTGCCATTGAAGAGATCGGCAAGTGCCTTCTCGAGGACTGGGAGCGAGGTCTTGGCACAGTCCTTTTCCATCCAGCTGGCGATGATCGGTCCAGCGGAAACAGGCGTTCTGGCCCTAACTATTCCATCTCTGGACTTTCTGCCCCTCGTCGCTCGAACGGCGACGGCACACGCGGACGTCAATCTCCTCCTGGCTCCCCAACCCCTCAATCCCCCGGTTCTACCCAGCCAGCCGCCAACCTCCGTACTCAAAACATCTCTATCCCCTCTGACATGGTCGGATGCATCATAGGTCGCAGTGGAACCAAGATCACTGAAATTCGTCGCCTTTCTGGCTCCAAAATCTCTATTGCAAAGGCGCCGCACGATGAGACTGGTGAAAGAATGTTCACTATCATCGGAACTCCCGAAGCAAATGAGAAGGCTCTATTCCTGCTGTACAACCAATTGGAGAGTGAAAAGGAGCGAAGAGTTGGCCGGGAGCAGCAGGAAGCGGAACTCCAGGATTAGCTACTTTGATTGACCCCCACCCTCTCTTTCTCTCGCTTGCAATTGGACTTTCCGATGTATACATGCCCCCACCCTGTCCCTATATTCCGTACCCTCACATCTTGCAGCCTTCCGAAAATCCGAAAACTTTCTACACCGCTGAATCCAACTATGATTCCTCATGCCGCCCCGATGGCTATAGGTGTACCTGCTACTACATTAGTTTGCCTGTCGACGTGGTGTATACGCGTTGTTTATTAAATAAATGGGTCACGTGTAAATTTTGGAAAAGGAACTTGAAGCTTCGCCTTGTGGGGCCTACATTATATGTAGCATGCAACCTCCTTCTCACCCCTCTGTCCCAGTCGTTCCTCACAGTGCTTACCAGTCTTTTTTCTCGTCCCATTATGCTCAGGCATACTCACAACAATTCCCCCAGCCCTGTGCTGCCCCTAACTATAGCCCGATCTCCAATTTCCATGTTAATCGAATCACACCCTGGTGTCCTCCTGGCCACTCCAGATGTACCTACAAAGAATGTCAATTCACTGGCGCTCCAAAGACTCTTGAAATACATATGATGGACCGCCACTTGATATTTCCTCCTGGCTGGGACCGCCGACCAAAAAAACCCGAGTGGGATGCTGACCCAAGCCTCAAGGGGTGAGTACATCTGACATTTTTGTATACCAATGCAGAGAGGTCAACATATCAATTCAGAAAGCCCTTCACAATACAGGGCACGAGTATAACTTTGGACAAACCAGAGGACTTGGAGGCGTGGCTTGCGGAGCGGAAAAGGCGATGGCCGACTGCTGCACGAGGTGAAGAGAAAAAGAGGAAGATGGAGGAAGCAATTGCTCGGGGACAGCTGCTTGAGCCATCTCACAGAGCAAATAAGAGACAAAGAATGGATGAAGATGGTGTTAGTGCCAATCAATATGACCGCGGCCGCGGCCGTGGGCGTGGTCGTGGGCGAGGCGTTTCCTCGAGGGGTCGAGGACGAGCTACAGATTCTAACTGGCATAGTCGCACTGAAACATCTACGCCGCTCATTCAAGCTGCTAAATCTGCTGCACCTGTACCGCACCTCCCGAAGGACGACATCCCAGATTCAGATTCAGGCGATGACGATGAGTCACCTGAGGTCGTCTCGTCTAAAGCTCCCTTGGCCGCTGTTTCTCCCGAGGTGCTCTCAAACCCTCTTTCCAATGAATATCCTGAGCTTAAGCGTAAAACGGATGACCGCCGACCGACTAAACGGCTACCACCTCAACCAAGAAAAGAGCCATACAATCCTTTTGCCTCACACTCAACTCTCCTGCGTAATGTACCCATTGCATGTAGTTTTTTGATTTTTCTGAGATACTGACCCTGTTTTCAAGTTACTCCTTCCTGAAATACGTGTAACCATTTCCAATCTTTCGCAAGCGATCAGATTTCTGGTAGATAATGACTTTTTTGAAGGTGTCGAGCTAACCCCAGGGGCTGCCGAATCGAAAATGATCCAGGTCATTGCAGATGATGTTATATCGAAGAGTATGGAATAGTAATCGTACTAGTGTATTAATCTGTATAGCATGATAAATATGCAGGATGTTAATTACCTATGCTCCTCATCCGAATCACTCTGGCCTTCACTCTCGCTTCCGCTTTCTAGCTCCTTATCCTCTCCAATCTCATTAGGATCAACCTCAAGTACGCGCCGTTCGACATCGAAGCCTGCTTCCTGCAACCCTTTGCCAATTTGTTCTGCCTTACCTGGCGCAGTGACTGTCACAGCGACAGAAGAAGCAGGCAGGAACAAAGGGAGGAAATGCTTTTCTAGAGCCGCCAAAATATCTTCTTTAGAGACTGTTTGATACTTCTCCAAAAGATCAATTTGATGTGTTTTAGCAACACCTTTGAGAGCTTGATTGCTGAACGAAACGATTGCCTATAAGAGATCGTCAGGTACACCCTGATACACCTTCTGTTAATGGGGCCATTGTTGGTACTTACCGCTCTACCCGGAGTCGAGACATTTTTGGTGACACCATAGACAATACTACTCTTCGCAGCATCTATAGTAGTTTGATCCAGTTCAATCTCAAAGGCACTGATAAGCTGTGAGGTGGACAACGCCTGAAATGAGACCTACTGAAAGGTCAACTAAACCCTTCACCACCTTCGCTGCCTCATGGAAAGCACCGAGACTATTGGAGCTCTAAAACGAGCGTGAACACGATTCGCAAATCGATACAATTTACAACTTACGCGATATAGAGTGAAAGTGAGAAGCCCAGCTTCCACATCGAGAGATACATAGGCGCCGTATGCCAATCCTGATCCACGGATATAACGCTTTAGAACCGAATGAGTCAAGAAATCTTTCGATGAGTAATTTCAGAAAAAATACCCAGAGGTAACTTTCTGTTGCGTTCAAGACTTCGAGAGCTACGCGAATCGCTGCATAGTCAGGATGATTAAATCCTTGAATGCCTTTCGTGCCATGGATCACATATGAGCTCTCGATAGTGGGGAGGCTCATTACAATTGCCTTCGGAATAGGTCAGAGAGGTCTCGCAATAGCAACCAAATATCATCAAACCTTCTTCGTCGGGTTTTTACCGATCTCGCTGAGGGTGTCAGACGCGATGGGAACCGGAGAGAGTTCAGTCGCCTGTGAAAACTTTAGAACAGAAAAAAAACTGTCCTTGCCCATATGCAAGCTTACCGGGTGAGAGTCCCCGAAGTGCGTTGCCCATGTGCTTCTGGGTTTTTCAAGACCAAGAACGTTACCAGTAACAGAGAAACGGGCAACGGAAGGATCGGTCACTAGTTCACATTAACATTGAAAACCAATATGACGTTTCTCGACTACTTACAATGCTTGCGGATTTCTTCAAAATCAGCAATTACTTCGGCCGGGTTATTCTGAAGTTGTTTCGCGAGTTTCGGGATGAATTCCAGCTGTGGCAGGATTGATCCAGTTCGTGAGGTGGAATCATCGTTATAAACAAGTTCGGCCCAGAGAGAACCAAGAACATTGTCCCCACTTCGTTTTAGTTCTGGCAGGCTTTGCTGAATCTTTGCTATGACAATTTGCAACCTATGTCATTTACCATATCAGATGAAGATCACTGAGAAAGGTTGTAACGTTACCTGTCCTTGTCAAATTCGGCACCATAGATCAAATCTTTTAACCAAGCAATGGCAGTTTCATAGCGGGCAGTTTCTACTTTGATGCTGATACGGAAAGTATCCGTGAAAGAATTTGATAACCCTAAGCCAACTTCATAGGAGACCGTTTCGTCGTCGAGCTTGTTAACGACTTCTTCATGAGTCAAACGCTCTCCTGATGCTCTTGTGACTCCCAGGGAAAAGAAAGCAGACAGGTATAGAGAAACCAATCTAGAGGCAGGTGATCAAACCTTATACAATCTGAAGAAGCGGAATGAAGTTTACGGCCGTAAATGACTGGGAAGCTTGGCCAGGGAGAAGATTCCATGGACTGAAACAAAATCAGACTATCACATTTTAGTCGGAGCAATACCAAGATAATTTTCGAAGAGAAACTGACTTGCACGTGGTCGTACTGCACAAAGAAAGGCAAGGGGGATCCGTCGGTGGTTATGTGCTTCGCCAAGTCTGCTGATAATGATGTAGAATGTTGAGGAACTCTACCAACTCCGATCTCCTGGACACTTTTCACAGGTATCCAGGCTATACTCTTTACATCTGGGACGGGGAAAGACGTCAACATATCAACGGGGATAGGTTGGTCATGTTCGGCTTTTGCTGTTTCCAATTCAGCTGCAGCCTTCTTTAAACCTTCTAGTCCAAGTTCTTCAACTTGTCGTGCGATTCTAGCCTTTTCGTCTTTCTCGAGCGTTTCCGCGAGTGCGGCAGACGGTTTCCCGAGGATGATGACTGGATGCCGGTCGATGTAATATCTATGGGGTTGTAGTTTCAGAATAAGGTAAGGCAATTACGAAGAATAAGCGTACTTCTGCAGAAGGGACGTCCACGATTCGCTCGACCAATTTCGCAAATCATCGAATTGTTTTATGTCATCCATGGATTCCTTGAGATCAGAACCGTCTGCCGCGCCATAAAGGAAATCGGTGATTATTGATCCAGAGAATGTGTCTCCTTTTGCAGACTCAAGTTTGCTTCGAAGCTTTTGAGTGTGAGTGTGGTTCCCAAACCAAAAGGAACTATAATACCTGTCGTTCCTCCCGATTAAGAACCATTGCCATTCGTTCCATATCCAGTCCCTCTTTGCTGATGCGTTGGAAACTATTCCTAAGCTTCGCGTCAAAAGTATCAAGATGTTCTGTGGGTACCGATCCAATGTAGATAGTTAGGTCGACCGCTGTGGCACATGTATCTTCTCCAAAGTATATATATCCACTGGAACGAGTCAACAAAATGCCTCAAAATAAGAGTTGCACTAACCAGAGAGGTTGTTCTATTTCTATGTATTCCTTATTCAGAGGGGCCGCAGCAGATGAAGTCAAGTAAGTCCACAGGATCTCAAGGGCCTTGTGGTTTATGTCGATAAGAGCGCAGAGATGACAGTTACAGAATTTGTATACCTTTCGCTCAAGAAATGCATTTGGGGCGGGACCAAGGAAAGACAACATGATTTCGCCCATGCCTTGCGGCCAAATAAGAAACGACCATAATAAATGATAAAATTACTCACTTTCATCTTTTTCTGGGAACTCAACTGTTTTCCTGATGGTTTCCATGATAGGTGGGCGATTGGCAGACGGAGTTTCGACAAAGGGGCGTTTCCACCCTGGGGGACGAGGGCCTTTGGCCTGGCCATGTTCTATTATACTCGGTTCCACTTCCTTCTGCACGACGTCAAGAAGAGATAGTGTGCCACTGGATAGCTTTCCAGCGACAATAAGTGATAAATTGTGCGGCACATAGTACGTCCCATGATATTGTCTGACTGAGAAAAGGTCAATTATATTAAGAAATAAGTCAGTGTCAAGATATACTTTGTTCCGGAGTCAACACTCTAAGAGCTTCCATCAGTCCTCCTGTTTCACTACGATACGCACTTTCGTGAGGATTCTTCAAACGCTGAGCACTAGAAGAATACATTAAAAATATTGAAAGAGAAGCAGGGTGTCGTGACTGACTTCAGCGCCATTAGATCCCCAGGAGTATTTTCTCTCCCTTGCATCTCACTGTAAACGACTCCAGAGTCTTGTCCCTTCGCATCGATATGGTGAACCTAAGCAAGATTTCAGGGATTTATTGAAATCCAGATTACAGAATGCATACCTCCGTCACAAATCTGCGAAAAGACTAATCAGTTCATTCAATAGAAAACAGCGGCTTCGAAAACGCACCCAGCTTTCGTAATCGTTGGATATAGAATATGATTCACATAGATGGGCAGAAGTTGCAAGAAACCTTGTTCTCCAGCTGTGGATATCGTATATGCAGTGTGATCAGTGTCGGTCCAAGCGTTTGTTCCGTTTGAAAAGCCGCGGTTTGCCAAGTTGTCTAATACACCCTTATAAGGGTATTTTTCTGAACCCATGAAGACTAGACTGAAGTTGGGATGAGCCAGTGAAAGATTATCAGAGTTATGGAGGCGCACTGTTCCAAAGTGTGCGGACAGCCGGAGTCATTGAAGACTATTCAGAAAGCCTTCAGTAGATAGGATGGAAACAAGGATAATGGCTAACTTTCTGTAGCAACGACGAAGTATCCATTAACGATGGGAGCTGAACGAAAGTATGAATGATTTGCTCCATCGGTGCAAGGTTTTTAACAAGCTTGCCTTCATAATCAAGATGAACAACGCTCAGGCCTGTGGTCCGACTTCTCCACTTGGAGACTGTGACATCTGTAAAGTCGAGCTTAACGCGTTTGACAAGATCGAAATTGCCGAAGGATTCAGGAATGGTAGCGGACATGACTGGTACTGCGTAGTGACGTTGAAGGGGCGGGATTCTGAAGGAAGGAATGGCTCGACGTGAGGATTGAAATACAGAAGTAGAGCAGCGTCGAGCGAGTGTTGGGGACGGAGAATGTCTCAATGCCGACAGCATACGCGTAAGGCAAGGACAGGCTGGGCGACAGTGCGATTTCGTGCGATTGTGCCGCTTGTGGACGATCCTTTCTGGATCCACGTGATACTAAAACTCGCCGGACTCTAACTTAACTACTTGGTACATACTCGCACTCTGTTCTCCTTGATTCGTATCCGTGGCACTGCCACGCTTTCTCTTTCGAGAATGGCCACCGCGCCCAAACGCTATCAACTCACTCCAGAGCAGATTGCGCTCTCAGAGGAGCGCAAGGCCAAGAAGCTGAAGGATGTCGCTGTTCAACAGAACAACGACGCGGGAAGAATCATCGAACGGTGTTGGATACCAATCGAGCCTCCTCGAAGCGGTCAGGAAGGGGACCAGCGTGTGAAGATATTCACCTGGAATGTTTGTGCAAAGTTCTGGATTTTTGTGACTCCCAATCTGATGTACATAGCCCACTTCAGTTGTTGGCTCAGTGCTTAGTCCGTATGTCCTTTCTTATAGAAAAACTCGGGTCTACAAACGGCTAAAGAAGTATCATGAGGTCGAGAGCTGTTTCCGACGAGCAACTGTTTAAAAGCTAGTCAGAGAGAACAGATGCTCTATCGTGAGCTCCTATCTACTCAGGCGGATATTTTGTGTCTTCAGGTGCTTGGTTCTTTGGACGCAACTTACCTTTTGTTCATCCTTCTTTAGGAAGTAGACCGTCTTGAGAAGATAATCCCCGTATTAAACAAAGCAGGATATGCACATCATTATGCCGCTGGCCCTGGTAAGAAGCATGGGTGTCTCATTGCCTTCAAGGAGCGATTATACACAGTGGTATCCACGAAGACCGTTCTCTATGACGTTGAAGAAGTGCGTAGCGATGGAGACGGCGCGGCGCGTCGTGGAAAAAGTTTTAACACCAAGAATATTGGTTTCTTGGTATCTCTTCAAAGTAATACAGCAGGGAAGGCAGAGGGAGTGATTATCGCCACGACTCACCTGTTTTGGCATCCAAGGTCCGTGATTTACATCTACCGATAGGTAACAATGATCATTAATTTTGAAACTAGATACACCTACGAAAGGGCAAGGTACGTTGCGCAACTTATCTCATCGTTCTGACAAAGAACCATGAAACAGACAAGCTGGTATATTGGTCCGAGAACCAAACAATTTCAGAAAAGAACTCAACGTGGAACATTGGCCATGTATCATTAGCGGAGGTGAAATGAATTCAATCTATGTTTTTTTGCGTCCTCGGCATTCATATATCCTGAGCAGACTTTAACTTTGCACCTGACGATATCGCTTATTCTCTTCTTGTTGGTGACCCAATACTTCTCGAGCAGAAAGATGCTTTGACTCCATCCTACGTCGTCCATATGTCTGTCGATCCTTCTGTACCACGAGACCCTGGGCCTGATACAGGAGAAGGTAACGAGGAAAGTGGAGATCCAGACAAAGTGATAACATCTGCTCGAGCTTCCACATCATCAGATGGACTTCTCTCATTCACTGAGCTATTAGATTTCTTTGCCCGCATACCAAGGTTACGCAGCGCCTATGACGTAGGGTTGATCAAGGTCAAGGACCTTGATGGATTGCAAACATTTGGTTCCAGAGTTACATTGGGACCCAATAGACGGGGTCGCCATGAACCAGATTACACGAGCTATACACACTACTGGAAGACAACTCTCGGTTTGTACCTATTAACGTTATCAAGTATCAATGATTCAGATTTCTCCAGATTATATCTTTGTTTTAGACCCGATTGGTCGACAGTCCAGCGTGGTAGCCCTCCTCTCACCACACAAAATGAAGGACCTCAAACGTGGCCTTCCACAGACAGGAGTCTGCAGTAGTGATCACGTTTCACTAGCTGCCGAGTTGCATTGGCCCAAGAGACAAGTAGACTTGTAAAGCCCGAATGAATTGTTTAAGCAATTCCACTATAGAAAGCAGAGAACTCAGAGCTAGAAACAGGTAAAATAGTAGAAAGGATTGTATGGAGGTGATATAATGCGAGAGTATGAGTTGATATCGTCCGTGTGGTGTCTGCCCTATATATACATCTAACCTAGAAGACGAGGCATGTCGAAGTCCGGAATTCAGTTTCTTGCTGCTCTATCAGATCCCTGTAAGAGACTGTCAAATAATCCACGAGCCGAATTCTCGTTGCGTAGTTGGATCATATAGATAATGCCTGTGCGCTGTCCTTTGTCACTGAGCTCAATAGCCACCCCGGTCTTTCCAACTCGTTCCACACCATCAGTAAGAACTATAGTGGAGATCATGATGGACTTTTCCTTGTTGTCTGCCTCCACAACGAGTTGTTTGATATTGGTTGGGTCCTGGCGGTAAAGCTTAAGCTTAGCCGAGCCCAATGACTTCCACTGTGCGTGTTGTTGCTGGAGGAATACCTTGCATTTCATTTGTGCAGAAACTGTGGATGTTACTGGCCCCAACTGCTGTGGAGTTTCTTGAACAGGAGAGTTGGGTGGACTAGGCTCGTCGAAGGAAGGCTCGACCATAGAGACCGAGCGAGAGGCAGGCTGAAGTGAAGGCAGAAGGAGGCGGGGTTGAGGAGCAGGAAGACTGCTGTATGAGCTATTCCTGGGTAGGTTGTTCAGGGCTGGGGCACCAGGGAAAGCCGGCATGGGCGGCGGAGCAGCGCCTGGATTCGGTTCATAATGAGAATACTGGGATGCAAGAGAACGGCCAGATGGACTCTTCCGTATTCCTAAAGGAGGGCCATTTGGAAGACCTGGCTCTGAAGGAGGGTGTGGTAGAGGGTATGGGTTCGGTGGAAGGGCCCCTGGGGGAAGTCCGTTAGGGCCTGCACGGTTTAGAGGGAATGGTTGATTGGGACCTGGCTGGAAAGGTGGAGGCCCATAGGAGCCACCTGGTGGATTTTGGAGGGGTCCATTGGGACTAGGACCGCGACCTGGAGCAGGACCGAAACTAGAGCCGGGACCACGAACGGGACCAGGGCCGCCAAAGCCGGGACCAGGAAAAATCGAGCCAGGACCGGGGAGAACGGGACCGGAACCATCAAAGACATGTCCTGGTCCAGGACTTGGCAAAATAAAACCAGGACCAGGAGGAAGAGGCGGACCAGACCCAGGTCGTGGAGGGCCGTGGTAGCCAAAACTAGTATTCCGATTCGGCGCTTGAACTGGTATAGGCCCATTACCATCGGGCGCGGGTTGTCCTAGCGGCGAGTTCCCCTGGAATGTAGATGCTGGGAGAGATTTGTTTACTGAAGGACCTCTCTGACCGTCTTGCTGATTCTGACCGTCTAAAGATAGTGAAAGCCCTGCCATACTATCAGCTACCCCTCTATCATCACGATAGGGGGGCGGATTGGAGCTGGGCGGAAGAGCGGCCGTTAGGTCGAGTTGTTGCGATGATCCATTGAGGGGGCTTGGACTACGACTGTTGATAGGATTTGATGAGGAGGCGCGAGATGAAGGAGGATTGATTGTTCCGCGGAGGAGGCCATTCAATGGGGGCACAGGAGGTGGAGGTACCTTTGAGGCCGGAGGAACTAAAGAGAGATTGATAAGAACATAAAGATAAGACGACAGAAAAACCTACGCGTCTGGGAGAATTCAATGCATTCTCGGAACTGAGTAAGCAAAGAATTTCGAAGCTCTATTGAATTGGTCTCAAGAAAAAGAGTCTCTTTCCTCATAATTACCACTCGTAGTGACTTAGCTGTTCCAATTGTTAACCGGAAATCAATCTAGCGAAAGAAAGAATCGGAAAAACGCACGTTGTTCGGGGACTTCAAATACTCGCAACACCTTACCTGCAAGAGGAGGATATGAGAGCCACATATCGGCTCCATCTCGTCCATGCAGATTTCTTTCTTGTGGTGTCATTTTTTCTGCAACCAGGAAGAGATCGGAAAGAAGATAAATATGACCGAAAGAATGAACAACTTCGACCCCCGTGGCTTGTGATGTGAAACGAATGACGACGTCCATGGAGAGACGGAACTCCCGAGTAAAAGTGAGTGAAGGCGGTGTCATTTGTAAACGGACGATCTACAGTGAAAGAGTCGATGAAGAAGTCAATTCATTACAGATTTGACATACTTTGGGTTTCATGGTAAAGATATCGAGAGTCCGTTGCGTGGATAACCGACGTTCGAGATCTGATATTGGCGTCGAAAAAGTCCCAGATGAGGCGCGACTGACCGAAGTTGTTGGCGTCTCTTGTGAGAAGCGTTCGCTGTGTTGAACAACATTGACCAGAAGCGGATCATTGAAAGCAAATATCAACTTACCCAGAGACGCTGCTGCCACGAGCTGAACTACTCTCACTCTCGGTATGAGTATCTCCACTTAATCGTACATCAGAGTTCTGCTTGTTTTGTTGTTGAATGACGCTCTGGGTTCTTAGGTCGATCACAACCTCAGCTGATTCTCCATTGAGTGGAGGTGGAGGAGTGAGCGACGCAGTGCCCGATTCCCCGACTCTGATTGAGCTGCGGCTCTCGAGGGTGGCCAGGAGCTTATCAAGGATCTCTAGTGCTCCAATGAGTAGTTTGTGGTCGCTCTTCCCGGGCGCAGTGCTTTTGAGGAGGCGACTATAAAGTTTCTTGTAGTATTTAAGCCTCACTTTCGGAAGGAGGAATAAGTCATCGAGAGTCCAAACGGGCGGGTTAATTTCATTGGAAGCAATAGCGGAGGATGGAGGCGGATTGGAAGCAGAAAAGTTGGTCAGGATGTTGGCAAGTTTCGCGTTAGATCGGATGGGTTCCCAGCCATCAAAACCACAGCGATACTTGGAACAATAGTTGGAGTATGGCCCTTGGAGGTCATCGATCTGATCAACGATGAGAATCAATAAGAAGGTGCAGTGAGATGACACGAACCCAGCGCATGAGGAGGTCGCCAAGAGCTTTCGGGTTCGATGGACTTGTACCGATCTCCTTGAGTTTCTAAAAGAGGGGTGAGTAGATGGGAGGCGCAAGAAGGAAGGATTCGCACGGCATGAAAGGCCCTGCTAGCCTTGTAGACGCCTTCTACACTGCGAAACATAGTGTCAAGTTCGGGAGGGGGGAGATTTGAACGCGACCATGCGGCGGCAACTTTCTGGAGAGAGGTCAGGGACTAGAGAGGGGTAAAAAGGGAGACACGGACGCGAATGATGCCTGTGAGCTGGTCGACATATGACTTTTCGGAGTCGATGAGGTCAGTGAGGGGGTTTGACTTGCGGGCGGGGGAGGACGGTGTTGGGGGTGTCAAGGGAAAGACTGGAGGATGGTCTGTGGGAGAAAGAGAGAGGGGCGGGGGGACGTGCTTTGGCGGGGGCGACGGTGGGCTGGGCTCGCCATGCTTGTCGTCCATGGTGAAGGAAATAAACAACGACTAATAGAATTGAATACAATTGATTGAATACAACCATATAAGTCATAGTAATTAGAATTGAATAGAATTGAATACAATTCTCATGTCATCCGTCATGTCCGCCCCAAAGCCCCTCAACTACAACCTCCGCTGGGCCGAACGCACATTCTCAGATCGCCCCACCACAGAGGCACTCCTCGCTCCAGAGCGCGAAGCTGGCAACGTTTCCTCCAACGACTATGAAGCCGCCGCCCGATTCTCTGTCGGCTCGCATCGCTTCTATCGCGTCCGTTACCCCGCTTACCCTTCTCAACTCACTCTCATCTCTTATCCAGCTCATTGGCGGCCTCCTAGGTATTCCCATCACCATTGCCTTCCGCAAGCCTTCCTGGTCACCCATTCGTACATATGCCTTCTTGGTCACATCTACCCTTGGCGGCTCTCTCGCAGGCCAAGCAATGACTGTCTCCGCTCACTTCAATTTTGTTCGCTCCCTTGAAGATCCTTCAGGCTTTGCGCAGGCCCTCGAGAACATTCAAAAGAATTCTGGTTTGCCCGTACCACCAGGCCCCACTATCGTCAGGTCAGGTCCCAAATGGGCCGTAGACACCGATCCATCTCCAATAGGTCTGACATTCTTCTTCCTTCATCTTTTTGGCTGACATTCTTCAATTCCTTAGATACATCGCCCACGCTTCCGTCACCACCTGACATTCAAAAGCCTCCAATCAATCCAACAACCAAGTGGGATCAAATTCGTGCTGTCAATGCACGTTCATCAAGTAATTCTTCATGGGACGCCCTCCGTCAGAGTCACGAAAAGACCCGCATATCTTCTACGAATTCTAATTCTGATCCAGACGCCTTTCAACGATCACGCGATGAAGACCGTGCCGCAGAACAGGCCAAGTTTGACGAGATGTTGGAAAGAGAAAGAAACATCACAGACAATTCTTAATGTCAGTCAAAAAGTACATATAATCCTTACATACAACCTTACATACAAAACTCCTACATATGGTAGATGTCCGCAAATCACCTTCGGATTCACGGTCCGAGAAACTCATTGTACTCTCTATACACCCTGTGGTGAACCAGACAGCGACCAATTATTATTTGACAACGATCGTTGGTGCGATGTCGGAACAGAAATATGATCACTGGGTGGTGATCTATCATCCTCTATATTGGGCAGGGGTGCTCCTCCATCTTTTGGCACCGGCCTTGACATTTCATCCTTTCGGAATAAGGTATTATGGGAAAATGGGTACAGCGGCACTCCCACCTCTAAAGGCTGCTTGTGTGCCGTCATACGTACAATTTCACGCATGAGTCCCTGCAGCAGCCTCTCCTGCCGTGCTAAAACAGGATCACATAGTCTGAAGATCTGTGAAGCAAGGTAAAACGACTTACCCCCAATAGGTGACCGATGGCCATACTCCATCATTGCAAACCTGCTGTCCTTCAGCACTCGTTATGCCAAGACATGTAATGAATTACAAACCTTAATACATTGATGTCGCCCCAAACTGTTGATTCACGTTCAGTATCGCCTATCTCTATAAAATACTTGCACAACTGTATCTGCACAACAGCCGCAAGATACCAACATATCTGATGGCGGATGTTCAGTTTTCGCTATAAACACTAAAACGAGTCAAGCGACTCACCGTGACAAACGGATGTAAGCGGGAAATATCAAGAGACGTAGCGGACAGCGTGTAATATGCACTGAGAATGCGTCGCGCAGCGTCGACACACCGCTTAGTGGATATTGATTGCGGATTTGTAAAATCAATGTAAGGGTTGTGAAGTGTTATCGTTGCACTGCGACATCCATTAAAACAACCTCTACAACGGAGTAACCAAAACGTACGCGTGAGGGATGATGTGAACCATATAAAGATCCGTGTCCAGCCTCGTACCCTCAGGCGCATCGGTGACACCTGTGTTGTTCTTGAATATCTGTGGCAAACTCTGCAAGAAGTTGGAACTAATCAATTTATCTAGTTCCTCAAATCCCTCAAGGAAATAAGGATTCTGGTTCTTGCTCGGCGCGGTAGGTGCACGTAAGTTGCCCCGAACATTGAAATCGGTGACGCGCCCAAAGAGCATGACCGCTTTGATAAGAAGTAGGAAGGAATCCGTGTATTGTGGTGGATGTCGCGTGAACAAATCCGGGGTGGAGATATCCTGCGGATTGCTGGGTATAGCAGCCTATGAATGTTTTCGATTAATCAAATCGCTACAAGTCGGATGGGACGCGACTAACCTCAGATTCGAAATCTTCTGTCCGCAGGGGGAGTTCAGTACCAAGATCACGTTCATCTACAGCGTGAATCCAGCCTCCGACAGAAGCGATACGGTCAAATAGGATAGTCATCCACCACGTCCGACGCCTCGACTCCAAATCATGTAAGTTTTTTGGAGGCGCCAGGTAGGCACCAGGGGAGTTATTACCATGAGTAGAGAACGTGCCAGGATAGTTGAGTCGAAGTGGCACAGCGACCCGTGTTTGAAAAGCAGCAAAAATCCATACCTCCACCCATCGGCCTTCTTGATAAAAGTACCAGGAAAGAAGGATGCATGCTTGCATAACGGAAAAAATATCGTCCCCACTTGCCATTGTCTTGTCAATATACTGCCGCGTTTTGCTCGCATGGAACTCGGCAAATTGATCACGTCGACTCCCGTCAGGAAGTGTGATGACATTTTGGGGCGACCAGCGAGAAGCTGATGCGCACTTAAGACACGTTAGTATAGACGGATGACTCATGAAAAACCACTCAACTATAGCGTGCAAAATGGCAGAATGGGGGAATCCGGGATCTCTAGGAGAGAGGTGCATGGAAGCAAGAAAAGATGGCCGATGCAAAACCCTGGATCCACAGGGGTCCCATTTGAAGAAGACATCGATACTGAAATAGACTTGTATAGACACGTTAATCTGAAGGAATCAGGAATTACTCACTAGTGATTCAGAGTGGCAGGATCTGGAAGGTCGGAATTCCAACCCAAAAACAATAGGTCCAAAAAGGGATTCGAAGTACCCTGCCCATTCGTAGAATTATTCAACAGATTTTCAGGAGTTCGACTTTGACTACGAAAGCGTAGTTCAGGACTGCCACTCGATCCAGCGGTGTTCATGATGGACAATGACGCATGAGGTAGGGATATTCCTCCTATGTCAGACAATGGTCGAGAGGAAGTCGAAGCAGGTGACATCGTGTCTGAATACAACAAATTGGAAGATTGATGAGAGGACACAGAACTGGACCTCATTTCATGCTCATATAACCGCGATTTCAGATGAGCTGTAGTGAGATGTAAATAACAACAGGAGATGAGAATATAACGAAACACACATATCTGCTCTTCCAGTTGCTTGATTTTCTCCAATGGTTCAATGTCAGGTGCGAGCATCAATCCCTCAACGGGATCGTACGAGCATGATGGTTCTGCAGGATGTCTAAAATCCATCCGAATTGGATCAATATCCCTGCGAGTTAAGGGATAATAGGTCTAACTTACGCGTATCCCATTGGTGCAGGGACACTGATCAAGTTCTGCCAGGCTCTGACGGCCATTCAGATGCAGTCGAGGGACGCTTCAACAGCCACAGTAAATCTTACTTAACACAGGTCCCGCAGTGTGGCCGAGCAGCATCACATTTCTATCGAAGCAGATTAAACAGTTACACTAAGAATGACATTAGTAACTTACCAACTTCTTCTTGCGACAAGAACGGCACGCCTATACAACTTTGAAACCCAATCAAAACGTTGAGTTTTCAATAAGTTACCAACCTGATTTCGTCGAAGCGCTGGACGGCTGGAAGTTGCGGTAGCAGCACTGGTTGCCTTCGGCATAGGCAGTGGAAGGGAGAGGACCGAAGCAGGAGTAATGAAGAGTAAAAAGTTGGATATATCCTTAGCGGTGTTCTCGGAGATGAACTGAGGGCGACTCTACCTGCCGACACGAAGCGCTCAGTCCTACTAGAAACTCGCAGCAAGACTAAATATGTTCTCTCCGCGGCACGTGGCTTGTTCTCCAATAAACACGCACCCACAACTTCTAGGCGGGGCTATGCCTCTTCAGGTTGGGAATTGGACACGAGCACAAGTCCGGTCATTCACCAGTATTGCTTCTCTGCTACTGAATACAATTTTTGCAAAGATACAAGATCATAAACACAGTGAGATGGTCAGAGGTATTACGCCTCCATTTAGGTGTAACACTTGTTACTATGTATGTTATCTACCTACCCTATACAAAGATAATAGCTATGGTCACATTGGTGAGGACATGCCATGGTAGACCTAGTATGTTACGATCTGGGTCAATTCCATAAGTGTTTGCTGGATTCACAGGTGGCACAAGCACTTACATGATCGTTGCAACAATCATCCTTGAGTGAGATTGATGTCTGAACTCTGTCAGATAGATTCCTTCCAAGTCCAAGCATCACGTTCATTCAATCCTGCGCATATGAAACAACTTGAACTTACCCTGCCATGTACCCAAATTCAGTTTTCCGTTGGTGATAGGGATCGAAATAGAACTGCCGATCAGAGACGCTTTCGTGTGGGAGACACTTACACTGGTGGTAGAAATCCTCATGAATGGAGAGAAATAAAACGCAACTCACGAATCACTGTAGAAGATATGTCCAGGGGTCAAAAAAACTCTGTGCGCAATGATAACTTTGAACGCACTCAGGTCCTTCATCAGTATGGCGCCAGTTGAGGCTTTCAGGCACGATAATATCAAGAGCCATGTCCATGTCTGACACAAAAAAAAAGTGAGGATATACAGCAACATTGACCGATATTCTTGAAACGAGTCACCTGTGCGAACATCTGAATAGAAAGAGAGATTGATTAAAATCGGACAGGTCGAAGCAGGTATGAGAGACGAGACCTCTGTCATAGTTCTCGTTGACAGTCAAAGCAGCGGATGTATGTTTTCTAGAAGAATCGACAAAGTCACAAAACAGGTTTCATTCGCAAATAATCAATTCTGCTAACATGAAAAGGAATAGCATGCCAGCCTGTAATAAGTAAAATATGTTCTACTGCTTCGAGATGGATGAATTGAAATTCACAAAGGTTACATACCTGTACTCCCTCGAGGCCAGATCCAATCTGAGCCAGAATCTCTTTCGTCACCAAATGACAGCCTTTCGCTCTTTCCGACAGAGTAAATGTCTTCTGCCAGCCCATACTTAGGTGCAAATAACTGGACTTTCAGTGGTAAAGGTCAAGTTGAGATAGCATACTTGTAAAAACATAGCTTATGTAAATAGCGCGTATTGAAATGTTACTAATACTAGTGACCAAATCAATACTATGCCCTCAGGATGAATCATGATGCATGATGAATCTCTATTTATACCACCGGCAAGCTAGATTACAGAGCTAGTTAGACCTTGCCATGGCTCAACCTGATACAACTACACTGACCACACTTGATAATTTTTACTTAAGCATCGAAGATAGGTTGAGATACAAAGAGATTGACACCTAAAGCTTTGATATAATAAGGAAGTCAAGTTGGAAGTACAATGGCTTCGAAGCTCAGTAACCCTAGTCGTCGGAACCTCCATACCTCTTTACCCGTTCGTTTCCTCCCCGGTTACCTGGAACATTTCGATTGCGGCAGTGATTGGCATAATGACCTTTCTCTCCACACTTTACGGAGTAATTAATAATCGCCATTGTCGAATTAAATATACTGGACACACCTTGAAGCAAAGAACCTCATCCAAATTCCTTCTAAGTGGTACCGGTGGACCGTTTGAGGCTCCACCATGAGGCGTGATTCCATTTCCAATCACGCGATCGAAATCTGCATATCTCCCGTACCCTGGTGGTGGTGGCCCTAGTTCACGACTCGATGGCGGAGAGGGGGGATCATATGCTTGCGGAGGTGGTATACCGGGCTTTGGACTTACCATGGCCGGGATTAGTCTTGGAACAAAGGGAGAGAAAAGAAACCTACGTACTGACCACGTAGACAATCGGGTCCAAGAGGACAGATGCCAGTCAAGTATAGTTGACAAGCGACTTTGCGGACGTGTTTTCGAGGGCACGTCGGCCCTATATAATCTGTGGTTAAAGCATGTTGCGACAAGAAATATTAACGAAACACACCTAATTTACAGAAACCTCTGTTATAGTCTGGGCACTCTACTTTTCGCTCTTTGGGATGTGCGTACAGGCACTCATCCCCAGCAGAACAATAACCGTACTTGGCGTACCACCAACATTCAGGCATCCGTCGCAAATTATATTCATGAAGGAATTCACAAGCATCCCCTTTCTTGCATAGACCTCTCAACCAATGCTTGCAGACGGTGGATAATCTTTCTCGTTCACGAGGATGTGTTGGTGGCAATTTGGCTGGCTGAAAATTTTGTGCAGAAGGAGAAGTGTGACGTAGCGGACAGTGAAGAGGACCAAGTGGACAACCTGCAGGAGTGAGAGCCAACCGACAGATCTGGTCATCTGTTCACGTACATATTGTCAGTCAGCAAAACGGGTCCTTGTTTTCAAGGGAATATTTACCTTTATCAAGTTTGATTGCCAACTCAGACTTTATATGATGTTCTATGGTGAAGTTGTTCTGGTAGAACTGAGGATGTATTACATCTTTGAGAGGTGAAGGGCCAACCAGTGGATTGGTAGTCATCGTAAAGTCCCCGACCGAGAGGCACAAGCACGGTCTAATAATACCATGCGTGAATATTATGGTACACGTGACTGACCGCAACTGATCGGCAACAATCGAGACCTATTTACTTATGTAAGTATGTATTTTTTTATCTGACCGAGTGGTCGAAGTTCCCACGAGCACGCTGGGGACGAGACGAGTCCCGGGCCTACTACTATCGCAAGTCGCAAGCAGTATGCACCTGGTATTTCACTAATTATTGCTAGATCCTCGCACTTTTCGCAAGGATAGTAGCCGCAATCATACTAAATATAATTTATGGACGTCAGGTCGCAATAGGGATGGCAATCATGTGGCAGACAAAGCCCTACCAAACCTCGCAACTGCGGGGATATTCGGGACTTATCTCGTTGTAAGCGATTGGTGGCATTTCCCTCCTATTTTTCGCAGTTTATATGAATATGACAGGATTA